>JAJOOS010001943.1:0-42251 GCA_029582725.1 Solanum chiquidenum
CGGAGCGTCAATAGACCTACGGTCCGTAGATCACTCCGTAGATGCCCTTTTCTACATCCCTTTCAGCTGTCTCTTTACTTCCGCGCCTGAACATCTTTTCTGCAAAATCTGATAAAAACACATAAAAACTAATACTAAAAGGCCCTAGACACACACAACTTGTAAGTGAAATGTATTAGAAATACCGTAAACTCACGGTATATCACCTATATCCATTCCTCCTTACATAATAGCTTCGGCCTAGTTGAAAGAGTTGAAAGAACAATTAAAAGATTTGCTAGATAAGGGTTTTATTCGACCGAGTATCTCTCCATGCTCCGGTGTTGTTTGTTAAAAAGAAGAATGGTTCTCTTAGAATGTGTATTGATTATCGTCAATTGAACAAAGCGACTATTAAGAATAAATATCCCCTTCCGGGAATTGATGACTTGTTTGATCAACTTCAAGGGGCTAGCTATTTCTCCAAAATTGATCTTCATTCGAGTTATCACCAATTAAGGGTGAGAGGGGTTGATATTCCAAAGACGGCCTTTAGGATCCTGTATAGTCACTATGAATTTGTTATTATGTCATTTGAGTTGACAATGCCCCGGTGGCATTTGATTTTATGAATATGGTATGTAGGCAATACCTTGATATGTTTGTGATTGTGTTTATAGGTGATATTTTGATCTATTAAAGGAGTGAGAATGAACATATAGACCATTTGAGAATTGTATTGCAGGTTCTTAAAGACCAAAAACTTCTTGCAAAGTTCAGCAAGTGTGAATTTTGGTTGAAGCCCGTAGCTTTCCTTGGTCATATTGTGTCAAGCAAGGGTATTCAAGTAGGTCCTTAGAAGACGGATGCGATCAAGAGTTGGCCTAGACCTCTAACTCCTTCCGACATTAGGAGTTTTTTGGGTTTAGCCAGTTACTATAGGAGGTTTGTTGAGGGGTTTTCCTCCATTACTTCTCCGTTGATGGCTACGACTCAAAAAAAAGCTAAGTTTGAGTTGTCGGAGGCTTGGGATAAAAGCTTCCAAGAGTTGAAAGATAGACCTATTTCTCCTCCGGTGTTGATTGTACCGGAGGGTACAAATGGTTTTGTTGTATATTGTGACGCCTCTAGAGTTGGGTTGGGATGTGTCCTCATGCAAAATGGTAAAGTGTTTGTGTATGCTTCAAGGTAACTCAAAGTACATGACAAGAATTATCCGATCCATGATCCTGAATTAGCGGTGGTGGTGTTTGCCTTGAAAATATGGAGACATTACTTGTATGGAGTCGATGTAGATATTTTCACCGATCACAAGAGTTTTGAATATGTGTTTAGTCAAAAGGACTTGAATCTCTGACAAACAAGGTGGTTAGAACTTTTGAAGGATTATGACATGAGTATCCTTTACCTCCCCGACAAAGCTAATATTGTAGCGGATGCACTTAGTAGATAGTCCATGGGTAGTGTGGCCCATATAAAAGATGAAAAGAAAGATTTGAATCGTGATATGCATAGGTTGGCTCGGCTAGGTGTTCAACTACTGAATTCCACCAAGGGTGGTGTCATGGTTCATAATGGGTCCGAATCTTCCTTTGTGATGGATGTGAACGCTAAGTAACGCCTTGATCCATTATTGGTTAAGTTGAAAGAGTCGGTAGTCAAGAAGTCTGTTGAGGTTTTCTCCCAAGGGGGAGATGGGGTACATTGGTTCCAAGGTCGATTAGGTGTTCCGGATGTTGATGGTTTGAAGGAGAAAATTTTAGAGGAGAGTCATAGTTCTCAGTATTCTATTCATCTAGAAGCCACCAAGATGTACCGTGATCTATGGGAAGTCTACTGGTGGAATGGTATGTAGAGAGATATTACGGGATTTATGGCCAAATGTCCTAATTGTCAACAGGTTAAGACTAAGCACCAAAGGTCGGGAGGCTTGTCACAAAATATTTCTAATCCTACTTGGAAGTGGGAAGATGTGAATATGGACTTTAATGTGGGTTTACCTCACTCTCGAAGGCAACATGATTCAATTTGGGTCATTATAGATAGGATGACAAAATCAGCCCACTTTGTTCACGTCAAGGTTTCTCATTAGGCGGAAGACTATGCCAAGTTGTATATAAATGAGATAGTGAAGTTACATGGGGTTCCTTTATCCATTATTTTGGATCCGGGTACTTAATTTACTTCACACTTTTGGAAGTCATTCCAAAACGGGCTTGGTACTAAAGTTAAAGCTTATAAAGGATTTACACCCTCAAATGGATGGTCAAGCGGAATGCACAAAACATTAGAGGACATGTTGAGGGCATTTGTTATAGATTTCAACGTTAATTGGGATGATCACTTGCCATTTATAGAGTTTGCCTACAATAATAGTCACCACTCAAGTATAGGCATGGCTCCTCTTGAAGCCTTGTATGGTCGGAGATGTAGGTCTCCGGTTGTTTGGTTTGAGGTAGGTGATATTGCCCTTATCGGTCCTGAATTGGTTTATGAATCAATTGAGAAAGTTTGAATCATTAGAGAGAGGTTGAAAACAGCCCAAAGTTAGTAAAAAGTATTATTCCGATGTGAAAAGAAGGGACCTAGAATTTGAAGTTATTGATTGGGTCTATTTGAAAATCTCACCCATGAAGGGTGTGATGAGGTTTGGCAAGAAAGGGAAACTTAGTCCCCGGTATGTAGGCACATATCAAATTTTGAAGCGTATTGGGAAGGTTGCCTATGAGTTGGATTTTCCAAATGAGTTGGCTATGGTTCATCTGGTATTTCATGTTTATGTGCTTAAGAATTGTATTGGAGATCCAGTATCCATTAATCCCTTAGAAGGGTTGGGAGTTGACGAAAGCCTTTCATATGAAGAAGTTATGGTATAAATCCTAGACCGGCAAGTCAAGAGATTGATGAACGAGGAAATAGCTTCCGTTAAGGTTTTATGTAGGAATCATCTAGTTGAGAGTGCTACTTGGGATGCCGAGGCCGATATGAAGTCCCAATATCCTCATATTTTTCCTTCTAATCCTACTCAAGTTTGAGGTAAGTAATTTCTTCTAAAGTTTCCTTGATTTGGAGGTCATGTAAGAATTATGTATGTTACCACGATTTCCTTATGTTATGCATATTCTTGAGAAATTCAATGTTTAGTAAGTAATTGACTTCATGAGATGAGTTTACGAGCATGCTTTAGTATGCTTTTGAGAGTTATTTCATATTGGCCCCATGATGTTGTGTTGAGCATGAATTTAGTTGGAGAAGGTAGTTCCTCCTATGAATATGTGAAATATTGAGTTTCATGCATAATGCGTTGTTACATGTAGTTCCTACTCCCTTGTGTTGCATTGATTATGTTTTAGATGGAATTGAAGTTTCCTCCTTTTGAGTTATGCATTATTTTTATGTTTCATGCATGTTGGGCTGCTAGTTTGAGTCTTTTATTTCGAAAAGTGTCTACATCGTCATTCGAGGATGAATGTCTTCAAGGGGGAGATGTTATAACACTCCTGAAACTAGTAGGCTAACCTAGAGCTTGACGTTAGAGTGAGAGCCTAGAAATGTACATCCCGGTACACTAAAATAAGTGTTTTCATGTTAAAATGTTAAGGTTTGAACCCTAATGACAAACCATGGTTCCTTGAGGAATGAACCAACAAAGCACCTGGGTAGTGACCCATGAGGGGCAACTCACTCCCTATAGGCCCCCTACGCCTCATCGGTGAGGGGTCGTGAATGGAACCTACAGGACCTGGTCTCAAACCCTGACCCACGCTTCACCAACACGGGTCATGGGTCAAAACATGCTCCATCAGTGAGGGTTCATGGGTCAAGCCTGCAAAACAGGACTCTGAACCTCAGTCCACGGATGGACAGCATGCCACGTGAGTCCATCCACGGACCGTTGTCGTGGAGGCGTGGATGATGCCTGTAACTGCCGAAAGGCAGTTGCACTTAAGGGCACTTTGGGGTTTTCCATTTTAATCTAATATTAACTGGCGTCGTTTTATATTAAATTAGACTAACTATATAATGTTTTAAGAGCCCTAAATTTATTCATCTCCCTCATAATTTCCAATTTCCCAAATCGAAACCAACTTCCCCCAAAATCTTCTCTATAAAATTATAAGGAAGAAGAAGGAGAAAAATCAAGCTAGGGTTTCAAGAATAAGGCTTTCACTCAAATTTTTTGGAGAATCATAACTAAGGTATGGTAATCCTTCATCCATGGATAGTTTTCATCCATGGAGCCCCTCCAAAACCTCATATTTCAAAACTAGAAATCCCAAAAGATAGGGTTTGACTTCAATCTCAAGGATTCCCTTCAAATTCGTTTTTAATGATTGACTTATGTTCAATTACGGATATATTGATGATTTTATATGGTTTTATGTTGAATGTCCCAAGAATCCATGAATTCCCCTATTTTCCCAATTTGGATCTCAAAGTGTGGGTATTGATTGATGCAAGTAGAATATGATAGAATTATGTATCTAGTAAATGAACTACTTACATTATCTTATCATCCATGTCTAATGTAGTAATTCAAGATGTGTTG
This sequence comes from Solanum chiquidenum, assembly GCA_029582725.1. NCBI lineage: Eukaryota > Viridiplantae > Streptophyta > Magnoliopsida > Solanales > Solanaceae > Solanum > Solanum chiquidenum. The sequence continues at coordinate 4,529 of JAJOOS010001943.1, forward strand.
ATGGATTGCGATATATGGTCCTTGGAGGGCAAAGTATAAGAATTATGCATGATTATGATATTTATGAATATGCTTAATGTACACTTTGAGTGTAAAGTGAATATGATTATGATCTAGTTGTTGTGTTTTTTGGAATTATCCTCATGTACACACATATGCATGAATATGACATGATGTAAAATGTTTGTCACATATAGTTATTCTAAGGTTGGATGACTAGTCTCACCTATTGAATCTATGAGCTTTAGTATGAGTTATGTTGGATTGAGTGTCAAGACATTATTCCATAATTATGAACTTAAGTCAAGACTTAATATGAACTCAATGGGAATTATGCTTAGAACCGAGTGGATATTGACAATGAGATGGAGGCTCCACTATTAGTAGAGGGCGGGCTTCTAGAAGAGGTCTCATGAGATGGAAGCTCCTCCCCTAGTTGAGGGCGGGTTTCTAGTAGCAATCTCCTTATCCCATAAACTATGTGCCCTCATAGGAATTTATCTAGTTGATCCACCTAAGGTAAAAGTATGGCTCTACCTTAGGCAAGTAGAACAACCCCTTTTCAGTGTGGGGTAGACATCGGATTCCATGATTAGCTCACATGGTTTATGTCGGTTAAGGCTTATTCCTAATATGATAAGAATATGAAATATGAAATATGGATACTTAAGTAGCTTTACCTAGCATGGGTAGGATTATGGGATCATATCAATGCATTGCACAAGTATGCCTGGAGGATACTCATGGTATGGTTCTCTTATGATGGGATGATTTATGCAATAAGTATGCTTATGACTTATTCTTTTCAATTATCTTCAAATGATGCTTTAAACTAGTAAACTGCTTGCATTCAACTAAAATGTCCCTTTTTCCTACATTTTCCCCAAGTTTAGGGACCAGTTCTTTAGGCGGTTATCATTTGGTTCAAGCTTGGATTTGACTATTCTCCTTGCTTGTGATTAGTCCTCATGATTCAAGGATGGCAGATTCACTTTGAGTTCATTTCTAGCATTTTATTTCGGACTATGTTGTATGGGCTATGTCCCTTTTCGTTTGAACTATTATAATAGATGACTAATTGAGACATGTCTAGACTTCCGCTTTCCTTTATAAAGATATTTTTTAGACTTACATGCATTTTTACACTTATTGTTCTAAAGCTTTATGTAAAGGTATGCTAAGTGGCTTACATGCGGCCTTTCGGTGTTCTATGTGCCTTGTTACGTCTAGGGGTACCCTTGGGTCATGACACTTTGGCAAGTAATTTTTGAAGTTTGGTTTATGATATTTGGTGTTAAATTTTCAATAGAAGATTACGGTATTCAACTATTCTAATTGTAAGTTCATGATTTATTTTGGTAACCCTAACATAAATTGTGAATTTTTAAGCATAAGTAGCTAAATCAACAACTAGGGTTGTGAGAACCATGAGAAATTAATAATGTATGACTAATAATTAAGTAATTCAAGAATATTTTTTATGCATGTATTGTTAATCCTTTCGTTTTGAATGCTTTTTAACGGTGGCCAATGTTAGAACTCGCCTCATTCCTATTTGCCAGACCAAGGAGGTAATGAATGAAAAAAGTATTGAACAACCAATATTTAGATGTGTTTAGCCTCTATCTAATAGCTTGACCCTAATATTCTGAAGTCTAAACTAGGGATAAGGGTAAGGGTTAGTAAAGCATACACCCGTAGACAGACCAAGTTGCTTGGTGAAATTCCCTACTTTGGGGACCAATCACTTAGGGATACCTAACTTATCAATCTTGGATGTTAACACTAGGATATAATTACTATTAGTAGGAATATTGCGTTAAGAGCTTGTGGGAACACTTATACCCTAGTTTTCATCTCACATTGATATCTCAAACAACGAATCAAATTTACTTGTTACTTATTGATACAGATAAAAAAACTTACATTTTGTTTACAATCCCCCCCCCCTTGTAACACCCCGTATACGAAAGATTGAACTAAGTAAATTTTAGAATTCCAGGTGTCACCCACGAGAGGTCATCCAACCCCCATGGTTAGACCCACACCCTATCGGTGGGCCTCGTGGATGACAACCCTAGGAATTTGCTCAAGGCAATAACCACACCAAGGACTCATGCCCCGTGGATGGGTCCACGACCCATGGTTGGGGGTCGTAGGTCCAAGCCCAAGTTCCTGCATCTCTGAACCCAAACCACGCCCAACCAGGATGAACCGTAGGTTCACCACGGCACGTCGGTGGGGTCTCATGGTTGGGCGCTTTTTGGGAATCTGAGGCGGCTAGTTTATGGGCATTGTGGGAAATTCCTATTTTAAATTAGAATGAAGTGAGGTCATTTTTTATAGGCCTAGTACCCTATATAAGTGATTTTAACGCTTTAAATTCAAAATTCAAGACATTACTTACAAAACCTCAAAAGAATCCCAAAGTTCATCCTCTCAAATATTATGTCTCTAGAAAGTAAAGAAGAAGAAGAAGAAGAAGAAAAAGAAGGTCAAGCTAGGTCAAGTTAAGTCTTCATTGTGTCAAAATTGGTAGGATTTGTAATCAAGGTATGATGGCTATTTCATTCATCGATTCCTTTCATCCATGAAGCCCCCATGTTTTCCCCAATTTAGAAGAAGAATTCCCCAAGTCAATTTAGGGTTTCTTGTAATGTCATGGGTTATGATCCAATAGAGAGGATTGTGATTGTTTATGGTTGTTTATGATGGAATTGCATGTTTTAGTGTGATTATACATGTATGCATGCTTAACCTATGATTCTAAAATGAATGTTATATAGTTGGGCTTTATTCCATGAAAGGGGAAATTGAGGGCCTAGATGTAATCTTCTAGGATTGATGAATTAATTTATAGAATGCTTAAGATTAGAGCATATTGATATGAATTGTTTAAGAGTAAAGCTTGTAGACATGAATTGAATTAGACTAAATTATATATGATGAAGCATGATTAGTAGTACTTGAGATTGAGCCTATATAATGATATATGAATTGAATTTCTTGAGAATGAATCATGTGATTAGAATGTATTAAGACCTAGCCATATGAGAAGATTATATGAAGTATTGCTTTGAGAGTAAGGCTTGTAGTTTTGAATGTCGATTTCTAGGGACTTGAGAGTAAAGCCAATATGATGAACTATGAATTTTAAGGCTTGAGGAGTAAAGATTATATGATTATTGATTGTTAATATTATGATGAGGAAGAGATACATCCCATAATGAATTTCTAAGCATGATTGAATTAATGTAAAAGGTATACTCACATAAATAACTCTAGGTTGAAAGGATTGCTCACCTAAAATGAATCTAGAATAAATGCTTAATGAATTATGAGGTTAGAGGCGACTACCCTAAACCTCTATGTTGAAGGATATGTGGTTATTTCCCATACTCCTTAGAATTAAACAAGAGGCGATTTCCCATATTCTTATATTGATGAATATATATGGAGGCGAGAACCCATGATCCTTATGAAATGATGTGGAGGCGAGTACCTGTGTCATATGATGTAGTTGTGGAGGCGAGTACCCATAACCTTAAAAGAAGTAAGGCAAAAGGTGAATACCCATTAGCCTTTCAGAGTAAGGCAAGAGGCGAATATCCATTAGCCTTTATGATTTAGTCAAAGAGTCAAATCCCCATGTCTTTAAAAGTAAGTAAGAATGATGTAATGATGTTATGAAAATGATAGCTTGGTTTAGCATGTCTATGATGAAACAATATTACTTCAAGGAAGTATTACAAGTATGTCTTAATATGAGATTCACTTGTATGATGTTATATTAACTTGGATTGTTGCTTGAGTTTCCTTCCTTGACATGTATGACTAGAGGTGGATAGCCTATGTAAGGGGCAAGAACAAGATGAGACTACTTGAGAAGAGCTCCTCTTTTTAGTATGTTGATTTATGTGCATTGAATATTCTTATTACTCATGTTGATGTCTCTTAATATTATGGTATATATCTTATGGTGACTAATGCCTATGTTATGTTTATGTTGACGATTTAAGCTAGCCATCATATTTAGTACATTTTTGTACTAACGCACACTATTGCCTAAATTCTTATCAAATGTAGTGTCCGATGATATTGACTTCCATCTTCATGGCTAGGATCTTAGTAGGAGAATGCAAGTGAAGATTCGGTGAGTCCTCATAGCATCGAGGACTTGATCACCTTTCGTTTTATGCCTTTCTTTTATGTTTAGACTTTTGTATGGGCTGCGCCCCAAGACTATTCATGTTTTAGATTATTTGAGACAAGTGTAAAGACTTTCGCTTCATTCTATGAGACCTTCACATTACTTGAAAATGTTTTAAATTTCCGCACCATTTTCTATTATTGTATGTTATGATATGCTAAGTGGCTTCTATGAGGCCTCTCGAAGTCTTTTACGCCTTGTTATATGTAGGGGGTACCCCTGGGTCATGACACCCCTTTGTTACCTTTCTGGGAAATAATCTGAATAAACGTAGATAGTTGTAAGTTAGCCTAAGTCTGAACTTTAACAGCCCGTATTACGCATATGCTTGTTATATTCTTGTGATACTTGACATAACATTATAGTATAGGTGAGGGACCATGATTCTTATATGATTAGTGTTGGTTTAAACTAGCTAGGAAGGTGATGTGATGCCTTGCACGTTTCAGCAAGTGTACTGCAAGTTAACTCCAACGGGTGTATTTGAAGAGACAGTAAGGTGGTAATTGAGCTTAAAGTTTAAAGTTAAGTGCTAAGTTAAAGAAAAAGGGATTAATATTTAGAAAATGGAATAAAATAAGTGAGATGCTTGCTTGACTTAACTACTAGCAGGTGACAAGTAGGTGCATCACCTACTTTAACTTATTGACCAGTCCAAAGGATCAAGTAGGTGCATCACCTACTTGAGCTATATGGATCTAGTTAAAAAGGCTAAGGTTTATGGATTAGATTTGGGCCTATGCTAATGGACTCACTTGAGGACAAAACTAAGTTAAATAAAAGGAAAATGAAATTTAAGCCCAGCAGCCAAATCTGTCAAGGCCCAATATTTAAGCCCAAGTAAAAGCAAGTAGGTGCATCACCCTTCCACTACGGCCGAGGCATGGGCTCCCCCTTCCACTTTCACTAGTCATGCTGCGAGTTCTTCACACACTACTACCCCTCCGGGGTCTATTTTGATACCTGTGGCCCGTATCCATAAATTAGAGACTTAGATGGCCACACTGTTGCAGCATATAAAACCATGGATACGGAGGTCCGTGGAGGAGTCGGAGGCTAACATAGGAGGATGATGGATGATAAAATCAAGGAAATTCACAAGAGGTTGTATGCATTCGAGCTTAGGGTATTGGAGAGGCCTAGGCCTACTTTTGATCTCACTAATTTCCAGATGGAGTTTTCTAGGTTTCGATCTGATGTTGATGCTCTTCTGGCTCTTGGTGAGGCTGTTCCGAAGCCCACACATGAGGTAGAGGCAGATGATGTGGTGCAGAGCGTATTATTTGGGGATGAGATGTCGATACCTGACCCTTCCCATGTGGCTGGGAAGCACACCCGCTCTTCTGAGCACACTAGTGATGCTGATGAGGCCCGATGGGCTAGGAAGAGAGAGCGGCAGCAGTTGGAGGCAGCACAATAGTAGTCTCTATTTGAGGAGTTGGGGAAACGGAGATCCCATGAGATAGATGCAGGTGCATCCGGTTTGAGGGGCACTACTGATGGTGCTCCTACTACTATTGAGGGCATCACTCGTGATGATCCAGTGAGTTTCAAGAAACCGGACCCACTCGCTTCTTGATGGGTCTTCGATGCTTACGCGCCACAGGTTTGCTTCACCTTTTTTTTTTTACTTTTTTGTGCATTGAGGGCGATTGCATCATATTTTTGTGGGAGTAGGGAAAATGGATTGTGAGTGTTAGGGTGAAGTCTAAGTAACCCAACTCATAACCCTCTCTTGGGATTTTCTTGCCTGTGTTCTTTTTTCCCAAGGGATTATTTTTACATTTCTGTTGAACCAGCATGTTTAGAATTGTATAAGTATTGAAGTTGACTAAATGACTGAAAGCATGATGGCACAAGAGCATAAAAATTTATAGCTATCCAAAAAATAATTCAAAATATGTTATATTTTTATACTTAATTAATTGAATGTGTTGGATCTTTATATTACATGATAAGAACCGATATGATATGATAACATAACTTAAGCTAAAACTTGAACTAGATGCTTCAATAATTCAATAATTGAACAATGTGCCATGTGTGTGAGGTTACTTTGTATATTCAGAGAAATGTGTGTCAATCAAGAACTTGCCTCGGTTGTCCTACTAATATGATCTAGACTGTAAATTGAGAAATGATCTTAGACCCTTGTATATAATAAGTCAACTTGAGCCTAAATGAAAGCAACCAAAAGAAATAAATTCTCCCTTCGATCCAAAAGTTTGAGTCTAGCGAATACCATTTCTTTCAATACACCTAACTCACCTTTCCTAAAACCTATTTTGGCCCTAGTCCATCCTTGGACATTGTGCACATTAACTTAGACCAAAAGCCAAAGTTGAGGATGACTAATTCAGAAGTTACCTTAATTTTTGGCCCTGGTCCTACCTAGGACATCGTGCACATTAACTTAGACCAAAAGCCAAAGTTGAGGATGACTAATTCAGAAGCTACCTTAATTTTTGGCCCTGGTCCTACCTAGGACATCGTGCACCTCAACTCATGAAAAATACATAAGTTGAGGATGGTTATGAAGAAAGAAAACTGCAACAAAAAGTGTATGAAAAGAGTTGTTTGTACAAGAAGAATAATGAAAGGATAGTAAATGGTGTGACAGAATCCAAAAGAAACAAAAGAGTGATATTGCTTAAATAAAAGAAAAAAAATGAAACAAGAATGAATGAAAAAGTTAAAGTCACACCCGTGCTGAAATAAGTCAAGGAATAGAGCAGAAAACAAAAGGATGTCAAGATTGGTTGTCAAAAGAGATAAGTAGAAAATGTAATGACAAGTAAGGCAAAAAGTCACTAAAATGTCCAAATGTACCATACCTGACCTTGAGCCTACGTCACAAGTTAAGAAAGCCCTATCGTGATCCTAGTTAAACAGTGTGAAAAGTCAAAGCAACGAAAATAGGGGCAAACCTATGGTATTGAGCACTAACTATATTTGAATTCACTTCTGAGAGAAACTGTCTACCAAATACTTAAGTTAAAATTCAGATTTTGTGTGAGAAAAAGGATTTCTTTGTGGTAAGGGCACCAGTTACATTGTTGGAAAGTTGGTATCTTGTTGATTGTTAAGTGTGTATGTGACGATATTTGATGGTCTGTCTATGTCATGTTTTGATCCACATGAGTCAGTTTATTGAGTCTAAATGTGAAGATTTGCGTTGCGTGAAAGAGTAGATAGCAAATGTCATGTGATTGCTTGAGTTTGTGTGTTTTCCTTTGCATAAGTGTCGTTTAGAGTTTATCGTGTTGCATGAGGACAAACAACAATTTTAAGTTGAGGTTGTTGATATACCGTGGGTTTACGGTATTTTTGATGCATTATACTTGAAATTTGTGTGAGTCTTGGGTATTTTGTTATTAGATATAATGGTACTTTGATGTAATTTTTGCAGGAAATAGGTTTGGAGCAGTTGAGTGTGAAAAGAGCTGAAGTAGCAGAAGTGGCAGTTGATGAAGCCCAACCACGGGTCGTCTTCCAGTCGACAAGTAGTATGTAGAGAGGCATGGATCGTGAGTTCAAATAAGTCTAACTAAATATGGAACCACGGAGTCAAACGGCGCCGTGTAGCTTAAGTGACGGATCGTTGATCAGTGTTCGTCATTTGACTCATAAAGTTGAGTTCCAGTACTTGAACCATGGAGGAACAGGACGGACCGTGAATGGACCGTAGGTGATGACCTTCCATTGAAGACCGTGATTTTTTGGCCAACTACTGAACCATGGAGGAGAACCACAGACCGTTAGTTGATCCACGGTCTGTAGGTTGTTGTCGTCAATCAAAATCGCGTCCAAATCGCAACTTCCTATATTTTCTTTTCCTATTTTCTTTAGGATTTTGTTTCTATAAATATAAGTTGTACTTTTTGTTTTCGCCTTGTTAGACACTTTGGGATATTTTGTTTTTACTTTAAGGATTATTTTGCAAACATCTTTGGCAATAATTCTTGAAGCTTGGTTTATGATATTTGTGGTTTGATTTTCAATTGAAGATAACGGTATTCAACAATTCTAATTGTAAGTTTATGATATATTTTGTTAACCCTAACATGAATTGTGAATTCTCAAGCATGAGTAGCTAAATCCACCACTAGGGTTGTGGGAACTATGAGCAATTTATAATGTATGACTAATAATTAAGTCATTCTAGAATAGTGTTTATGCATGTATTGTTAATCCTTTCATTTTGAATGCTTTTTAATGGTGGCCAACGTTAGAACTCGCCTAATTCCTACATGTTGGACCAAGGAGGTAATGAATGAGAAAAGGATTTAACAACGTAGATTTAGATGTGTTTAGCCGCTATCTAATAGCATGACCCAAATATTGTGAATGCTAATATGTGGTTAAGGGTAAGGTTAGTAAGGCATACACCCGTAGACAGACCAAATTACGTGGTGAAATTTCCTACTTAGAGGACCAATCAATTAGGGATACCTAACTTATCAGCGTTGCATGTTAACACTAGGATAGAGTTACTATTATTAGGAATATTGTGTTAAGAGCTTGTGAGGAACACTTATACCCTAGTTTTCATCTCACATTGATATCTCAAACTGTGAATCATGTTTACTTGTTACTTATTGATAAAAATCAACAAACTGCTATATTTTTTTACAAACCCCCCTTCCCTTCTGTTACCTTTCTCGGAAATAATTTGACTAAATATAGATAATCATAGGTTAACGTAAGTCTGAACCATATTCCTCATGGTATCGATCCTAACCTAAAAGTTACGTTCTTTATTTGACAACGACCGCTTATACTTATTTCGGAAGGTGTAATTTGGGCGTATCGCATCGCTCCATGGGCCATCAATAGTCTTAAAGAAGCAGGAAAATGTACGATTCTTGAGCAGAGACGACTCTCCATAGATAGGGTTATGAGTGACTACCCTACTATATTGGATGCAAAGAAGTTTCATGGGTTTGAGATATTCGCAAAACCTCAACCCTTTTGTGTCCCAGCCTGGGTACAAGAATTGTATACAACCTCTGCACAGTCCTTCCCAAAGAGGAAGGGTATAGTTTTGGATAAAGTTGATGTTTGTGGCAAGATGGTACAATTCAATGCACGTCATATCAACACTGCTTTGGGCACTAAAGAAAATCAGGCTGAGATGTTCATGTTGCAAATGCGAGATGATCTTCACTTATTAAAAGGTTTGTTGGCACCACTTATATCAGATATCTCTCCTCCATTGATGGTTGACATAGTGAAGATCGAGAAAGACATGAATATTGGGGCTCGATATTAGTTTGGGTTCATCAATAGCACCATCATGCTATCCTTAAATAAATCTATTCTCCAGCATCCAAAGTTTTTGTTGGTGGGTACAATTATTGACTGAGAGTATATTAATATGGGGACCATTATTGTGGATGACATATTGATGCGTGCTAATGAAGAGTATAATTCTTTTCCTTTCCTGGTCTTGATCATATACTTGTGTGAGGTTGCGAGAGTTCTTTTTTAGGAGTGGATAATTCTTAGGATCACCCCACCTCCTCTAGTTCTATTTAGAGGCTCGAGGTGGATAATATGTTGATGCGGCTCGGAGGAAGCTGCCACCACCAAACATTACTGTTGTTAACCCTGTTGTCCTTAAGGCTAATACTACTCAGCCTGCTCCATCTGTAGAGCAATCAGGTACCCCTAAGCCTTCTTTTGTGCCTTTTACCCCTATAGCTGCTGCTCCTACCCTTATTTATCGTCCCCCCTTGACCCAGACCATGATATACCAAATGGAAAACCTTTCTTTGTATGTTGATATCACAATGTCTAGGGTTGAAAATGAAATACCAACGCTGATTCAGAGGGTGATTAATAATCCTTTATGACCCATTCGAGGAAAGATGGTTTTGTACCAGGCCACCGTAGTATCAGATGGGAGAGGTTGGACAACCTCACTGCTAGGATGGAGTCTAGAGAGAAGTGCGAGGGTAGCTCAGTCGAGTTGACTGTATGAGGGTAGGGCTCACTACTCTTAGGCCTGATGTTGACAAGCTGAAGTCCACCGACATTTTCATGCTTTAGGGTGAGGTTCCCTTACCCGATATGCCTCAGTTTGTGCTTACCTCCATGCTGAGTGCAGAGGTACTTAGTGCTGTGGCTGAGTAGCCTAGTGATATTAATGTTATTATTGATGGTGAGAGAGTTGAGGAGGAGACGACTAAGGATTTAGCTGATGAGACTGATGAGGAGGATATACGTAGAAAGGATGTGCAGCAGATTTCTATGACATTGATGGAGCTATAGAATATCGAGAATACGATGGTGCTGGTTACGATAAAGAGGTCTCGTGCGGAGATCTCTATGATGAGTCCGAGGTTTGGACTCATTTAGGATTTTGTTTATACAGATTTAGTGTCCTCAAATGCTTATTTTATGCCAATAACTGATTTTAAATCTTTGATTCTCAGGTATTTGGATTGAGGAATAAAACAAGGACACTAACAAACAAAAAGGAACAAAACAAGCTGAAGATATGAAGAAGTGCGAGCCTAAAGATCGCAAAGAGCACTCGGCGTGTCGCCGAGTGGCTCATCAAACCGCCTAAAGTTCCAGTGTGCCAAGCCCTGAAGGAAAGAACCAAGTTGGCGATAAGAAGGAGTAATCGGTGCATCACCGAGTGATTCCGTGAAGCCAAGATAGATCGCCCAAAGTTACAGACCTTCAGGATGCTGAGTACCAAGGCAAAAGGGCGATGGAAAAGAACAAAGGGCGGCTCACCGAGTGGTTCGGCGAGCCCGACTTAATTCACCAATTGACTATTCGCAGCACATTTTTGGCGAATATAAATATGTTTTGAACATTTAGTTTAGTTTCAAATACTCTTTAGAACAATTTGTTGTTAAGTTTGGAGTAGTTTTCTCTAGTTTTCCTTAGCGTTGAAGGATTGAAGAAATTCACTTTTGAGAAATTGGAAGTGGGTCTTTGGGATTCTTCAAAGTGGAGCATTGTAAGGACGAAATTACTCTTACCCAGTTGATGGATAATCAATTTGGTAACTATTTTTACCTTGTTATATTGTCTAGCTAAAACCCCAATTCTTGGGGTGTGATCATGTGATTATGGGATGATTTAGTTTATGGGCATTGCTAATTGTTAGTTTAAATTCTATTTAGAAGTGACTTTAATCATTGATTCTAGTTTAATTTAAGAATTATAGTTGCAAATGCAGTTCTATGTTTGTGTTCTTGGCTTGCTCGAGAGAGAGAGGTTTTAGAACTAAAATTATTGATTGATGGTTTGTGGGTATTGGTTTGACCTGGGTTCAGCTCGAGAGAGTGAATCCTAAACCCAATCCCACATATTCATCTCTACAGATGAATGGATTAAGGTTTGGGCTGCTCTTATTTTGCATGCTTGTTGATGTTCGGGAGAAATTACTTGATTCGGGGTAAATTGTTCGCGAGAAAGTTTACCTGCACTATAGCCTAGCCTACTCACTAATATCTAGCTATTTACTAACAATTGCATTTACCAATATGTCTATATTTGCCTATAATAGATCATATCCCAAGAACATGTCTCATTATTGTTAATCCATATTGTTTGTGACTGTTTTAGTTGTTAATCAATAACCAAAACCCCCATTTGACATTCGTATCACCCCTTAATTTGAATGATGTCTTTATTCGAAATTTTTTATTCCTATGAATGATTTTACCATGTTCATACTTCCCAAGTGAATCTGAAACACGTACCGCTCCCTGTGGGATTCGACCCCAACTCATTTAGTTGGGGTTTATACTGATTAAGGAACGTTGATGCTTAGAATTGGATGAAGTTTCTTTGGTAACGTTATTCAATCACTCTACAACCGGTACTAGTGGGGTCTCTTAGGACTTTATCATTCGTCCGTTAGATGTTTCGAGCACTGATTCCCCGGTTGATGCTACTATGGTTCCTCTTGTTCCTAATTTGTCGGCCATTGATGCCCATGATAATGTTTTCCTCTCTAAGACTCTAAATCTGAGCACTCCACATGCATATCATGTCAGGGGGACTTTTATATCTTTCCTCATCCACATATTTTATTTCACATTAAGGTCACTATTGATTTTATTTTGGTGGGGTGAGGACACTCGTACCAATATTCCCCTTTTCGGATTGTATTTTCTTATTTTTAGTTTAACTTGAGACATTTGTAGTATTTTGTTTTTCTATGATTGTTGTTGGTTTAGCTAATTTTCTCTCTCCTTATTTATTTGCCATGTGAGTTTAGAAGTTTTTTTAGATGCTTGAGTTTTCATTGTTAAAGTTCGAGGATCAATTGTGTTCAATATCAATTTTTTGGATAGTACTTATGATGAGAAATGTATTTAGCATTGGTTTTGCAAGAAGATATCAGTGTGGATGTACTTTTGAATGATATTTTTATTTTTTTGTTGACTAGCTATGTTTTGATGTGAGCCTTGCAATGAACATCGCACGTAAGCTTTTGATCCTGTAAGGATGTGTTAAATGATTGTGTTTGAAGTGCCTTGTATGGTGAGGTTTTACTTGAAATTATGATTGTTGAATCCTAGGATTTTCCTTGTTAGTTTGATTGTCTAGCTTTTGTGAATGTAAGAAACGATCTTGGGCACATATTTTGGGAGGAAACACAAATGTCCACACCTTTTGGGACAACCTTGTGAGGCTGTGCAACCATCTTGGCACCATTTGAGACTAAACAGTTTGTTGGCAACCTTATTGAAACCTTGTGTGTTAAATTGATCCTAACTTCTCACCCATAAATCCCTTTCGGAGCATTCGTTTGTTTGAATAGCCAACTTAGGCAAAAATCCTAATTTGAGGTGTGATATATGCTGTTAAATATTGGCACATTTTGTGCTCAAAACTAAGGATTAATACTAAAATCGAGTGTATTTTTGTAATACTTGATGTGTTTATGGATGTTTAGACAGGTTATCACTTGTATCGAAAAATGGAAAAAGAAGCAGAAGATGAGTGTTTTGGAGTAAACACCACAGAGCTCAGTACGAGTCGTGGTCGTCTTGACGGGCCGTCATGATGCCCGTGGTGCTGAAGTAGTGAACCTGGAAATCATGGTGCTGACAACCAAACTCCAAGTAAGGACCATGGAGCCCTAGACGGGTCGTGGTCCTATTGACGAGTCGTGACGGTGCCCGTGGAGATGAACCAGTAGGAAAACTTCAAGCAGTCATACTAGGGTTTGGCCAAGTAAAGAGCACAGACACCCAAACGGGCCGTGGTCATCATAACGGGTCATGGTGATGATCGTGATGGTTTTCCAGTGAACAGGCTTTGAAGATTCACATTTTCTTTGGCCAAGTACAGACCACGTCCATGAAGCTGCCCGACATTTCTGTCCTACTTCGAGTAAGACTCTTTTTAGACTAATTATTTGAATTAATTAGGGAATAATTCATTTTTGTCTCATCTTATCTGGAATGAGCAACTAGTTTCTAATTATTCTCACTTTGGTTTTTTATCGATTTAAATTGAAATGGAGAATTAAAGTTGCATTGGTTTTTGAATAGCAATTGTTCTTTGAATCTAAAAATCATTGTAACTGATTTCTCTTAATGTAGTTATTACTTATCTTTATTTATTTGATTGAAGACATGAGTGGCTAAACACCACAACTAGGGTTGTGAGAATTATGGCTGTAATCTAAGTATGGATTCGTAAAACGAGCAAGAATGAGATTCATAATTGTCATACATAACTCAGCTTTCGTTATTCATGTATTCTAATGAGTGCACGCATTAGAGGTAGCATGTATCTGTCAATTGTTTGAGAGAAAAGTTATATTTGGGGAAAAGCTAAGTTAATCTTATGAAATGGAGTCAAGGTTTGAGAAAAGAGAGAAGAGAACTTTAACATCATTATAAGCGAGAGTAAAATCAATCAACACTCCAGAATCGTGAGGACTTGGGTGGAAGTTATCTTACTCGACTAAGAAGTGTTACATATATCTAACTCGCCTGTAATTTGCAAAGAATGAATTTCCTGAAACTCATTTACGGAAAAAGACTAGATGTAAAGTCATGGGATACACAACCACATTTTCATTCATTTATCAATACAACCTTGAAATCAACCCTTTGTTAACTATTAATCTAGATTTTGTTTTACAACATTAGTTACTTGAACATTACAACTAAACCCATTTTAAGTTCAGCAATTACTTCCTCTAGGAAATAATAACAACATTTGGATAAACGCTCCAGTGAAATCATTTTTGTAAAGAAATTCTCTTCGGGATCGACCTGAACTCACGTTGAGCTCTATGAATTTATTTCGACCATTTATACTTCTTAATTGAAGTGTAAGTTTGTACGTATCAAATTTTCACGCCGCTGCCAGGAAATTTCAATAAAGAAGTGTTTTACTAGCAATTATTCGAAGTGTAGTCATATTTCCTAATTTTATGTGTTGTTCTTTGTCTATGTCTCTTATAGGTGAGTTCGACAGTGTATGCCAAATACTAGAAGTAAGGGAGCTCCATTGATTCCTTACGATCCGGAACTTCAGAAAACTATCCGTAAGATGGATAATGCACAAGAACTTGAGGCTCAGAGGCAAAGATTAGGACTTGAGGTTGAAAACGCTGCAAGAGGTGTTCAGCAAAATTTTATGAACAACCTGCCTAGGTGGTGGATGAATATCCAAGAGTGGAATAAATAGCTCCTCCCCACCGCTAACCACTAGCTCCAAGGGTTCGAGCACAACAACAAACTCACATGATGTTCGAAGAGGATGACTTAGATTTGGATGTAGCCGGAGCCACTGGAGCAATAGTGTCACCTGTACTACCTCCAGGTGTAAAATATACGATCATCACCACAATTATTCAATTGCTAAACTTGAAAGGTATGATCAGAGGTGTAGCTGGTGACGATGCAAATCAGCATCTAATGAACTTCATGGCGATATGCAAATCACAGGAAATTCCTGGGGTTAGTCAAACAGATATGAGGTTGAGGCTATTTCCATTTTCTCTCACTAGGGAGGCAACTAATTGGCTGAATGACATGCTGAATGATTCAGTCAGGACCTGGAATGAACTGAAGGAGGCTTTCCTAGAACGATTCTACCCTAAATCGAAAGAGTTTCAGAGTAAAGATGAGATAAGTGTGCACAAGCAACTACCAGGGGAGGCAATGCATGATACTCGGTGGAGATTCAGCCAAAAGCTAAAAAAATGCCCCAACTATGGTCTCATTGAGAGATATTTGAAACAGGCTTTTTATAGATCGCTAAATTATGTTACTAAGCCTATTCTTAATGCAGTTTGTGGTGGATCATTCATGAGGAAGCCATTTTCTGAAATCATGCAGCTAATGGATGAAGTGGCAAAGAATAATAGAACATGGCACACCAGGTATGCTGAAGTGGAAGACCTGGGAGTCATTTCTGAACTACTAGCTGAACAAAGGAGAAGAGAGGAAAAAATGGATCAGGACATGGCTCACATGAGAACCCAGAAGGACTTACTCACGAAGCATATCATGGCAAGTTCTGAGAAGGTGAATGTTGTAGGAGCCTCTAACAGGTATAAGATCAGGATATTGACTTAGATGAGGAGGCAAAATATTTGGGAAATCAAGGTGGTTTCCGGAGTTTTAACTTGGGAAACAAAGGATATAATTCTTGAAATACATGTCAGAATTATTCTAGAGAAGGAAAATATGACAGGCCAGCAAATAGAGAACAAGGCAACTGGCAAAACAAAGATAGCTATAGGAATGACCGTAGTGGTGTGTATGTGCCCCAGGTAACAGAGATCGTAAAACTAGTAGTTCCAATGGGTCCAAACTGAAAGATATGTTGGCTAAGGTGTTGCAAATGGTGGAATCAACTGATGCACGTGGGAAAGAAATGAAGGGTGATTTCTCTAGCATGAGTCAATTAGTGGATTCTCACACTACCTCCATTAAGTAAATAGTGCAATAGTTGGGGCAGCTATCAGCATCACTGAACCAAAGGTAGAATGGTGCACTACTAAGAAAGATGGACACTGCATGGCTATTACCACCAGAAGCGTTAAGTTTATTAATGAGTCAAAATCTGCAGGTACTGAGTAGGAACAAAGTCTAAAAGGAAATGATGAAGAAGAGGTTGAAGCTGAACAGTTTGATGACATAGAAGAGGCTCAACCAATAGTGAATCCATTGGAGAGGAAAGAAAAAGTAGTTAAGGCAAATTTTCTTTTACATCAGATATCGCGACCACCTCCACCTTTCCCACAGAGACTCAAGAAGAAAGCTGAGGATGGGAAATTTGCAAAGTTCATCACTATGTTGAGATAGCTATCAGTGAACATCCCGTTAGTGGAAGCTTTTGAGAAAATGCCTGGATATGCTAAGTTCATGAAAGACTTAGTCACCTAGAAAAGATTTGTAAGTTTTGATCTAACTGAAAATATTCATCATTGTAGTGTTATTGCTAAAAGGTCTCTAGTGCAGAAAAGGGAAGATCCAGGTGCATTCACTATACCGTGCACTATCGGATCATTTGAGTTTGCAAAGACCCTGTATGACTTAGGGGCCAGTATAAATCTGATGCGGTTAGCCATCTACAAGCAACTGGGCTTAGGAGTTCCAAAGCATAAACGATGAGGTTGATGATGGCAGATAAGTCAGTAAAGTGACCTGTGGGTATCTTATTTGATGTTCTCATCAAAATGGATAGTTTCATCTTTCCGGCATACTTCGTGATACTGGATTGCGAAGTGGACTTTGAGGTTCCCATAATTTTCGGAAGGCCATTTCTGGCTACGGGTCGAGCTTTCGTTGATGTTGAATGTGGAGAGCTAAAATTTAGGCTAAGCAATGAGGAGATAAAGATTAAGATTTGCAGGTCTATGAAGCAACCACAAGACATGAATATGGTATATGCGATAGAGGTCTTCGATGAAGAGGAGCCTGGAGCTGCTATTGAGGAAAACTTTACTATCGAATCATTGGCAGTCGTGATTATGAATTTCTTATGCTCCAAAGAAATTAGACCTAGATCTGAAAAATAGGTCGAACCCTCCACCAAAGCCATCCACTGAGGTGCCACTTGTGCTGGAACTTAAACAGTTACCCGCTCACCTGATGGTATGTATTCTTGGGTTCTAACAATACTTTACCAGTTATTTTGGCTACAGATTTGAATGATGAACAGGTGCAAGCGGTGATCAAAGTGTTCATAAGGTACAAAAGGGCAATTGGCTGAACCATTTTTGATATCATTGGGATACCTCCGCGTATCGGCACTCATAAGATTCAACTTGAGGAGGACAGCAGCCCAAGCATAGAGCACCAAAGGAGGTTAAATCCACCAATGCAAGAGGTGGTCAAAAAGGAGATCATCAAGTAGTTGGATGCTGGGGTGATTTACCCCATTTCTGACAGTCATTGGGTCAGTCCAGTGCAATGTGCGCCCAAAAATAATGGTATGACAGTGGTAGCCAATGTAAAGAATGAGCTGATTCCACAAAGACCAGTCACTGATGGAGAGTTTGCATGGATTACAGAAAGCTAAAAAAGTGTACCTTGAAGGACAACTTCCCAATGCCATTCATGGACCAGATGCTTGACTTCTGCCCCACTGATAATTGGCCCAGATTGGGTTGAATCATTGAGGTGATGTGTGATGCTAGTGGTACTTCCTTGGGAGTTGTGTTGGGACAGAAGTTCAACAAGATTTTCAACCAAATTTACTATGATAGCAAATCGCAGAACGGAACACAGTGCAACTACACCGTTGTGGAACAAGAACTACTGGTTGTGGTATATGCATTCGAGAATTTTAGGGCGTACTTGTTGGGCACCAGGGTGATAGTCCACACAGATCATGCAGCGCTGAGATATCTCAATCCAAAGAAAGATTTAATGCAAAGATTAATCAGATGGGTGCTGCTGCTTCCAGAATTTGACTATGAAGTCAAAGATATAAGATGTTGTGAAAATCAGGTGGTTGATCACTTATCTAGGATGGAAGTAGAAAAGAAGGAGAAACTTGAGTTAGATATAAATGACTCATTCCCAGATGAGCGGGTATTAGCCGTCACTCTTGATCTCATTCCTTGGTTTACTGACTTTGCTAACATACTCGTCAGCGATTTGATGCCTGAAGTGCTAACATTCCAGCAAAAGAAGAAATTCCTACATGATGTTGGAAAATATTTTTGGGATGAAACATATCTATACAGTGTGTGTGATGATAATATCAGCAGGCGATGTATCCCGGAAGCTAAGATGTTGCATATCTTAAAATCCTGCCACTCTTCTCCAGTCGGTGGTCATCATGGAGGTGTCGGGACAGCTCACAAGGTAGTCCAGAGTGGGTACTACTGTCCTACAATCCATTAACATACAATTGATGTGGTAAAGAGTTGTGAAGTATGCCAGTGTCAAGGAGCTACCCTCTCATCGCCATGAGCTACCAATGACATCCATTCTGGAGGTGGAATTATTTTATATGTGGGAAGTTGACTTCATAGGCCCATTTGTGAGCTCCTAAGGGAAAAACTATATACTGGTGGTAGTGGAATATGTGTCGAAATAGGTTAAGGTAGTTGCTCTTCCTGAAAATAATGGTAAAAGCGTCGTTGGGTTCCTGAAGAAGAACATTTTCTCAAGGTTTGGTACACCTAGAGCAATTTTCAGTGATGGAGGTTCCCATTTCTGCAATAAACTGTTCAGTGCACTTTTGGCTAAATATGGGATTAAACCGCACAAAATGGCAACACCATTTCATCCGCAAACAAGTGGCCAAGTGGAGGTATCAAGTAGGTAGATCAAGGCTATTTTGGCAAAAACAGTGATTGCCAAAGGACAGATTGGGCAACAAAGTTAGATGATGCTCTATGGGCATATCAGACAGTTTTCAAGAGACCTATTGGAATGTCTCCATATCAGTTGGTGTTTTGAAAGGCATGTCATTTGCCGGTTGAGCTAGAGCATAAGGTACTCTGGGCTTTAAAGAAATTGAACTTCAGTTGGTGTGAAACAGAGAACCTGAGACTACATCAGATCAATGAGATGGATGAATTTCATCTGAGGGCTTATGAGAGGTCTACGATGTACAAGGAAAGGATGAAGAGGTATCATGACAAGCATATTGAGAAAAGGACTTTGAGTCCTGGTGACTTGGTGCTGCCTTACAACTCGAAACTTCGTCTGCTTCTTGAGAAATTGAGATCTAAATGGTTTGGGTTGCTTAAAGTAACTCAGGTATTTTTGTCGGGTGTTGTTGAACTTGAGAATGACAAGGGTGAGAGGTTCAAGGACAATGGTCATCAAATCAAGTCATATATGGGAGTCCTAGAGGAAGTGAAAATAGTAGAGGAATGCAAACTTGATGAAGTCTGAGAAATCAAGTAAGTTGTGTTGCGCCACGACGTTAAATTGTGCGCTGCTTAAGAGGCAATCCAAGATTGTAACTGTAGTTGGTAGTTTTTATTTTAGCATATTTTCAGTATTTTTATGGAGTCATTGGGTGTTGGTGTGTGTAGGAAGGAATTGAACAAAAAGGTGAGGAGCTAAATGCAGGAATCCCTTCACGAGCGGTCCCATAGGCCATGGTGCTCTTCACGGGCAACATCACGGCCCGTCATACTCATGAGCACCCTAAAGAAACTACTGGAAATTATGAAGAATTGGTTCACGGAAGAGTTTAAGGTCCGTCGGGATTTGTACGGATCGTTTAGCCTCCCGTGAACCTCAGGTTAGTTATTACCACTAAGTGTTAATTATGGACCAGCCCACTAACCGTGGAGTTCTTCACGAGCCTCATCACGGTCCGTAATCTTGGGTCCAGCAGTTCCCAGTAAACCTGACCGGCCCGCGCAAAATTAAAACCGTCAAACGTTTTATAAGGTCTCTAAAGTGCCAAGATTCGGTTTTCTTTCTCTTCCCCCTCATCCATAATGGTTCTAAAAGCTATTTAAAAAAAATCAAAATCCATAACTTCACAATTCATCAAGAAATCGAAACCCTAGTTCTCTCTTGCCAAGATATTGAAGTGAAGTTCTTCTTCTCTCTTTTTAGGTGAAAACTCTGATCCGATTCGAAGTGAATTCCTCTAAATACTTGTTATAAGTTTGATCTTATCGATAAACAAGTTAGAACTACTATCCCTTGGTCGAATTTTTCCTTTATTACGTGAGGACTTATCATTGTTGATTTTGAAGTGTTGTGGGTTTGCTTGATTTGGGTGGAATTGGTTGTTGATGTTTATGGGTATGATAAATATGTGAACAATTAGTGTTGAATAATGATATTAGTGTGAAGTTGATTCCATATTGCGTAAAACAAGTATACCCATGTGAATTTTCCAAATCAAATTGTTGAAATTGTGTAATTCAAATTGTTTGCAAGTGCGTATGCTCATATTAGGAACATATTGTTTTTATTTGAATGGCGATTGATGAGTGTTAGTAGATTAGTTGTACTCATGTGTTAAAAGGTTTCATAACAATGTGATTGTGTGATGCAAATGGTTAAAATTTTGCATAGTTTGAAATTGAGAGGACTGGTCACTCGAAAATCACCAAGTGTAAGTCCACGATAGGCTTCACGAACCATGGTGACAACCACGGGCCGTGAAACCACTCGTAGTCCACACTTGGTAAAGAAAGCACACACTGTCTAAATTTCCCGAGTTTCATCAAGGACCGTGGTTCACTCCACGGACCGTGAAGTCCTCCGTGAACCATACCAGTACACTTCCATAGTGGACCAACACAGTGTCCCTTGTTTACGATGGTCTCCACATATAGTGGTGCCTACCACGATCCGTGTAGACCCCTTTACAAAATATATATTGTTAGTTTTTGTACTGTAATTTTTATTTTTCATTTTGATTCTGTGGACCTTCCCAATGATAAATTGGGTGACGGCATTCTTAAGGCAAGGCGTCATGTTGTAGTTACACAGGGGAAGTCTGAGTACCCATTAGTGCGTCATTTTACTGATTCGATTATTAATCTATTTTTGTATTTTTCAGGTGTTATGGCTCCCCGAAAAAAGTCTGCAGCTCCACATCTCTCACCACCTTCTTCTCCGACACACAGTGATAATGCGGCAGAATCTAGTAGCTCGAAGGTTCAGGTCAACACTACAATATAGGAACACTTCCCTTGATCTACTAGATCACGAACATCGAAAGAAATTCTTCAGGACACTCATTTCTAGTCTGAAGAGGAAGGCAGTGAATACGGTACTGGTGAGGCATCTAACAGTTGTTACGAAAGCGGTGAGGGATCTAGGAGCGGTTCTGGTAGTGGATTAGGTAGTGGTAAAGAGTATATTAGTGGGTATCAAGAGAATGGAACTGTTTCTCAGCCTGAAATAGAATCAGAAGATGAAACGGGGGCGCAGGAAGAAGTAGATGCCCAGGACGAAGATGAGGAAGCCATCACCGAAGCTGTGAGGATTTAATTTGTTCATCCACATGAAGCTGATCCAATGGTAACACAGTAATTAATTGACTATTATTGTTCTATGTGGATTGTGCGCAGGTTTGATTAACGTATCAGGGACACTTCCTCCAATTTAAGTGTCAACGATCGCTAGTCAGTCTAATAACTCAAATAAATGAGTTGGGGTCGAATCCCACAAGGAGTGGTACGTGGTTAAGATTTAATAGAAAAATACGAATATGTTCAAGTCAATCATAGAAATAGACATTTATGAATAAAAGCATAATTCAAATTAGGGGGTGACACAAGTGTCAAATAAGGGGGTTTTGGTTTTCAACTATTAGCTACAATAACAACAAATAACACGAATTTACAATAATGAGACAGGTTTCCGGGATGTGATTGGATTATAGGATAATATAGGCAAATGGGTAATTGCAACTATTAGTAAATAGCTGTAAATCAATGACTAAGCTACTTTAGTGGGGATAAACTTTCTCTCGAACAATTTACCCCGAATCAACTTCGTTTCGCTCGAACACGGACAAGCAAGAAAATACGAACAACTTACGCTTTAGTCCATTCACTCTCTCGAGCTGAATGTGTGGAAAATGGTTTAGCATTCACTCTCTCGAGCTGAACCCATGACAACCCAATACCCATAGACCATCAATTCAATAATCTTGGTTTTAAAACCTCTCTCTCGAGCAAGCTAAAAACACGAAGGTAGAATTGCATTTGTAACTACAACCCTTTAAACTATACCACAATTATTGAATGAAATCACTTCTAAACAACACTTAAACTAACAACTAGCAATACCCACAAGCTAAATCAACCCATAATCACATAATCACATCCCAAGAATTGGGGTTTTAGCTAGACATCATAAAAGGATAGAAATCGTTACCAAATTATGTTTCCATCAACTAGGTACAATTAATTTCGTCTTTACATAGGTCCAAATTGAAGAATCTCAAAGACCCACTTCCAATTTCTCAAAAATGGAAAACTTCAATTCTTCAAAGCTAAGGAAAAATATTGTCTCAATACTCAGAGTTCTCAATCTCCAAAACTGATTAATTCTATATTATGAAAACATGATACTAAACTAAATATTCAAAAATGTACTTATAGTCGCCAAAAATATGTTGCGAACGGACATTTGACGCAGTAAGTCGATCAGCTCGGCGATCCGCCCTTTGGTAAGTTCCATCGCCTTTTTGCTTTGGCCTTCAGCATCCTCAAGTTTTATAACTTTGGGCGATCCAACACTGTATCGCGGAATCCACTAAGAGACTCATCGACTGCTTATTTCTATCGCCAAATTGATTTTCTCCTTCAGGGCTTTGCACACTGGAACTTTAGGCGGTCAAGAGGCCATTAGGCAACTCGCCAAAAGGACTTGGCGATCACCAGGCATTCATTTCATCCTTCCTTCCGCTCGCTTCGTTCCTTTTTGCCAATTAGTGTCCATGCTTTGTTCCTCAATCCAAATAACTGGAAATCAAGGATTTTACATTAGTTATTGGTACAAAATAAGCATTTGAGGACACTAAATCTATCCAAATAAAGGCCTAAATGAGTCCAAATCTAGGACTCATCAACACCCCCAACTTAAACTTTTGCTTGTCCTCAAGTTCAGTAGTTCAAAAAGGATGTCTCAAACAGTGTTGCACAAGACTCAATTATGAATGAGCACAACAAGACTCAACTTACTCATGCAAGGATCAATTGTGCACTCAAAGATTCAAGTTGGGACTGACCATTATCAAAGTTGCACAAGACTCAATTATGAATGAACACAACAAGACTCAACTTACTCATGCAAGGATCAATTGTGCACTCAAAGATTCAAGTTGTGACTGGCCATTATCAAAGATTCGAAAGTTCACAATACTTGCTTCAAATGCAAGTTCAAGCTCAACAAAGGTACTCAAATGCCCTCACACAAAGAATGATTCCATATTCACATACAATGGTTTAATAATTTATAGTTCCAAAATCAAAAACAACTCTCACGCTCACAAAGATGAACATATGCATGACTCTACCCATAGGTTTGTCCTTATTTTCCAATCAACACTTGTTTCAGCTCACTCAAGATCACAAAGGTCTTTTCAAGGCTTGTAACGGGGCTGAGTGCAAAGGTATCGTCATTTAGGCTCAATGGTTGTAATCCTCATTAAATGTGGTATGAACAATTCTTTCTTCCCTTTTCTTCATCATTTTACAGTCATGCTCAAAAGTCACCCCATTATTCACTTTCCATAGACTGTTGGACACCCCATTTATTTTTGCATTTTCACAACTTTACTCCACATCTTTTTCATTCTTTTTCTTTTTCTTTTTCTTTTTGTATGGAGGGGTTCCATATTTTTCACAATCATGGATAAAAGGGGACTTTTTTGTACTTCTTGAATTACGTTCTCTTTTCACCACACCCCCAACTTAGGCTTTTAGCCCAAGTTGGATAGTCAAACCAACCACATCTCATGAGGATTAAGGGTGAAGGGATAAAGAAAGGTCACAATTTGCATCAAGTTTTTTCCAAGAAAAAAGGAAAGGCTCAAAGGGTGTTCAAGCAAAGTTCACACACTGAGAAGGTTGGCCACAAAAGAGGTATAATGTCAAATTGTTTCACTCTTTAAAATTGTTGCCTATGATCATTTCAAGAGCTTGCATTACTTAGTCAACCGGACCAACGGAGAAAATTCTAGGTGTCATCACACATGGTTCAACACATGGTATTGACACCAATATCAAACAAGACTCCACACTTTTGCTAGTGTGCAATATTCATCACACGAGACTCATTCGATAACCGACTAGTCACAACGAGATACAAAAAATTCACATATTGTATATGCAACTTCAATTGGCCTCGTCGTAGTCACGCATTCATTTTTATTCGATTATGAGCACTATTCAAGTCATCAATATTGATCAAGACCGATACTCAAATTTGCAAGAGAACAGCCACATTCAAACACAATCAACAGGTGGCACAAAAATTTTCAGAAGGGTCCAAAAATCATTTACAATTAAAACAAGGAGTCATAAGCTCAAACATCCACAAAATACAGTATCAAAATATAATTTATAGCTCAAAAAGCCAATATATGAACAGAGCAATAATCAACAAAAGGTGGGCCTCACCCAACCACGAAACAAAAACAATTTGTCTTCAAATGCAAAAAAATATCCAAAAGTAAAAAAAAGGGACAGAGAGAGAGGTAAAGAAGAATCTTGCCTAAATAGTTGCTACATCTGTCAGGGCATCAGTGCCCGGGGTCACCTCAGAAGTACCACCAGCTCCACTAGGGTCAGCTAAAGGCGTGTCTGCTAAAGAGGTCTACACGGCTACATTTACCATGGCCTCCTCAGTCTCTGTAAGGCCCTCGTAAGAAACCTCCTCAACAACCCCAAGCATCTCCTCATTTGTCTCTGCCTCAAACTTGGGATCAGTTGTCGCCTTAACTTGTACCTCATCTTCGGTGGTAGCCGGAGGAATATCTGGCTCAACTGACACATCTGGAATCTCCACCATCCCGAAAATCATAGATATGTCGGTGAACTTCAGCTGGTCCACATCTTTCCTCAGTGCAGCAATAGCGGCCTTTAGAGCCATCACCTTCTTGGTTGCCCCTTGGCCTCACTCGCACACTGCTATCCTAGCTGCAAGGGTATCAATGGTGGCACGCAATTTAGTTCAATCATATTTTTTTTTTAAATACGGTAGTGAACTGATTCAATCACAAGGGATAACCTCCAATTTTAAACAAGAGTCAAGAGTGAGTCGTATGTTCAGTCAGTGGAACTCTAATGAGTGTGTGATGGTGTGCAAGTAATTAAGAGTGTGGTGGTGGTGTGGTCAAGGAAAATCATTGGTAGTGTGAGTTAGTGAGAGTATAATAAATTCAGAGTGAAGTGATGGATACCAATTGGAGTCTTTAACGTTGTGTGATAGGCCTACAAAGCATCATCTAATTTTCTTGCCCAAATAGTATACATTGCATTAACTGTATTTTCTAAAATTCCCTTTTTATCACAATTAAATGCTTATTTTTAAACTAGCCAACAAATGGTAAGGAGTAACAAATTGTATTTGACACCATACTTAGGAAGAAATGGTGCAAAAATACGACTGCAAAAATGAGAACCCACATCAGTAATCATATTTCTGGGTATCCCAAACCATACAAAGATATTCATCCTCAAAAAGTTCTCCATACTCCAGCTTTGATTATTAGGACGAGCTAGAGCTTCCACATACTTGGACACATAGTCCACAACCAAGAGTATGCACGTATTACCATAAGAACTCACAAAGGGTCTCCTAAAATCAAATTCACGTCAAGTATTTCCAACTTTAAAATGAGATGTAAAGGAAGTTCATGTTTCCTAGACACCCCTACGTTGTCATTGACACTTTTCACTAGATTTCATAATTCATTCACATTGCGGTGAAGTGTAGGCCAATAACACCCAATATTAAGAACTTTGGAAGTAGTTCTCATTATGCTATAACTCCCCCTACGGGTGACACATGACATGGCTTAAGAAATGGCCTCGTCTCAACTTTGGGGACACATTGACCAATCATATGATCAGCATATGCCCTAAAGAGATAGGGTTTGTCCCAATAATGCATTTTCACATCATAAAGAAACCTCTTCTATTAAAAAGATTTGATATTCTCAATAAACATGAAAAAAATCAAGATCCCTCATTTCCCAAGAAAAACATAACACATTCATCGGGAAGTTATTAATCAATTTTTATTTTCTATAATTCACATTATTAGATTTGAGGTGAAACAAATTATCGGTTACTTGATTATCACAGTGCTTCATATCCTTCTATATAAAACTAAACTCTTAGAGAAACAAGACCCACTTAATGAAATTCAGCTTCGCCTTCATCTTTATCATCAAATACTGAATTGGAGCATGATTGGTATGTACCGCCACTTTGGTACATAATAAACACACTCACGATTTTTGTAAAGCATAAACCAATACAAAATATTCTTGTTCCATCATGACATAAATCTTTTAGGTGTTGTTAAAAATCTTGCTACCATAATAAATTGGGTGGAACAACTTATCTAACCGTTGACTAAGAAGTGCACCTAGTGCCACCCAACTAGCATCACACATAGTTTCAAAAGAAAGAGATCAATTTGGGTGCCACAATGATTGGAGCCGACACATGCTTTTCTTTAAGGCAAGTAATTGCCCCCCAAAAAACACAATCAAACTCAAATATTGTCTTCTTTTCAAGATCCTTGCATATGGGATGAGACATCTTTGTTGATAAAAGAATGCATGCCCCAATGAACTTCTAATATTCTTCAAGAAATTAGTGGAGGCAATTTAGCAATAACTTCTACACTGTCTTGGTATATTTGAATGTTTGTCTTGATATTTTATGCCCAAGAACAATTCCATCTTCACCATGGAATGACATTTTTCCCAATTGAACACTAAATACATTTCAACACATCTTTGGAATACTCTGTCCAAATGATTGAGGCATGTTTTAAACATATCACTCAAAATTGAATGATAATTCATAAATAATTCCACTATATCATTAACCGTGACCGATACAATTTAAAATTTACTTCTCTAGAATGTAGTAGAAGCATTGCACAATCCAAACAACATACCTTTAAAACCAAAGGTGCCATAGGGATATGAGATTGTTGTTTTTACTTGCTCATTAAGGGCAATGGATATCTAATTACATCCTTATTCCGCTAACCGGTCTAATATTACCCCATTAAATGCATAGGAAAATGATCCTTCTTGGTCCATGAGTTCAAATTTCTATAATCCATGCAAACACATCACCCTATGACCGGCATCATAGGAATAAACACATTTTCTATTTTGGAAAACCCATGATACCTCATTTTAGGGACAGATTATACCAGCAAAACTTTTTTATGATCAATAAATGGGTACACAGTACCCATATCAAGACTATTAATAATATCCCTCTCCACAACTTCTTGCAATGGACAATTCAGCCTCTTTATATGCTAAATGAGAGGATGACAATCACCTTCCGACTGAATTTTAGGAGTGCAAATATCAGGAGAAATTACTATAGTGTCATAGATTGTCTATCCAATAGCATTGATGAACTTTCTTAATACCGATCCCAATGCATCTACTTTCCAATCAAGCAAATCAGAGGGAATACTAAAACTAGGAAATGTGATCTCATGACCCAAAACAAAATATTAAAGATTAGGAGAAAGAGCTTTTAGTTCTAACCTTGGTGGTTATTTAATTGTAGGCTTCACGGGCGTACTTTCCCTATTCTTCAAGTAAATATGGAACTTCTGTGTTTTCTTGGGATGCATAATCAATAGGGTTAGAGCAGACACAACTTCATCATATTCTTCAATCTATCAACCATCACATTTAAGAAAAATTTCCGCCTATGAATAGCCTATAAACTTAACCTTCAAGGCACTAGCCACAATCTAATATATTTTATTGATCACCAAAATTAATTGTAAGTCACTCGGTTATTTCATCAAGTTGCACACGTTTAAAGTTACTTTTTCATTGTTAACCCAGAACTCTGATGCTCCACTTTGTACATCATCCAAAGCTCTCTTGATGCGAAGGAAAGGTCTACTATGTATAATCAAAACTTTGATATCAATCTCACTATCAATAACAAATTTCATAGGGAATATAAATTTTGTCAACTTTCACCAAAATGTCATATATGAATTCGACCAATCTTTTTATAGATGAATCCCCCCATAAAAAATATCATGGTAGTCGGTTTATGAGTCCATAATCCCATCTCTTTGAAAATAGCAAAAGGCATGAGGTTTATGGTTTCTCCCAAACCACATAACGACTTCACAAATTGGTACATCCTGTTAGTACACGGGATAGTGTATGTGCATGAATCCTCTTTCTTTACAACAACTACTTGACATGATTTCACTACAATGGTGTGATACTTCATTTAATTCAAAGTATATGATATAATTTTTAGTCTAAACCCTTCATGAATTCAGCTCGGGAATTTCAAGTAAGGCATCCACCAAAAAGATATTCACTGAGATGCTTTAAACACATCGAGGAATTTCTTGAACTTAAGATCTTCATCTTTCTTTGTCAACCTTTGAGGAAACAAAGGGGGATTTTTAGCATAGGTTCTAAAAAGGATGGAATATCATCTATCTTTTCAGGTTTACCTCCCACAACCTTTATAGATTTTTCAATATCAATCCAATAACATAGTATTATCAATTGTCAACCCATCAGAGCTATACTCCATGTTATTAGTTGTGTGCTTCTCACCAATCCCAATAGACTTGTCATCATGTTTGCATTTCACATTAGTTCATTCAACTTCTCTTTTTCATTAGAAGAATCATACACCTTTCTTATCTCATCCAATGTAATTTACTACTTATTGTCACAATGACCATGCAATGGTCCTTTTAATTCTTTGAATTCAGAATGGCGTTACTAGGGTGACCTCCCTTTTGTCTTGGGCTTAGATAGGCTGAAATTTGTATCAGTTTAGATTCAAGTTTCTAAATTGAGACTCAATGGGATGTGATCATTTGGTTGAAAGAAGATAAATCAGTCTTTATCTCCTTAAGAAGTTTGTTCGAGCCTTCGACCTTATTAAGAATTCAAGAAAGCATGCCTTCCATTTTATAACCCTCGGGGTCAACATTTACTCTTTAGGATTCACTCTATCGTGAGGAGAAATATAATGATCCCTTTGACCTCTCTATATCTCAAACAATTATGTTGATCATTCCATTATGAATTATGGTCACACCACTTACCATCTCTCTCATTATTTCTCCAAGCACCATTTGTCTCTTTATTTCAACCTTGATTTTTTTCTAGCCATTCGAAGGGAGGTAGATAACCCCCTTCTTGGTAAGACCAAAATTGCACATTTCTATTGTTTATGTCATCAATCTCATCGTCTTCAAAATCCCAACTTCCCTTATCAGGCATATTATTCAGACCCTCACCGATGACATGCTTCATAAGAAGCTCCATTTGGGTCATCATTATTGCCAGGGTCTCATCACACTCCTCGTATCTTTTTATTTTCTCATTAGTACTTGAGGAGAAGGAGGGTCGCATCCTTTTTAACAAACCCTCCCAAGTATGGCAAGAACAATTCAATTTGTTATCCCATCAAGTAGAGCGGTTTCCATTATAGAAGTTTAACTCATCAATAAGACACTCGCAATATTTTCCTCCAACACTTTGTTCAATAAATTTATAATAAGATAGAATGTTTGGAGAAACACATTTTTGTGAACTCCTTGAGTTGAACATCGAAACAACTTCTTTTTTAAAACAAAGTCATACCTCATAAAGAGATTCACGACTCAATTTCTTAAAGTTAGTAATTCCATCTCAAAGTTGAAGTATTCATGAAGGAGGAAAGAACCTATTAAGGAATTCCTCTGTAAGCTCGGTCCATGAAGTGGATCATTTTGACAGCTCCTCTAGCCATGTGGTAGCTCTTTCCTTATGGGGGGGAAACAAAAATACCTAATTAAAATATACTCATGTGTGAATTAAGGAGCATTGAATGGGTTGCACATATCAATGAAATTCTTGAGTCGTTGTCTAAATCTACATGAGCATCCACAAAAAAATCCCTTTGTTTGCAAAAAGTAAAATATATTACTTGTCACATTCCTACTGTAGGTTGTAGGTGAGTTGAACCTGCTCGCCCCGCATCTACCAAATATCATCACAAAAAATCCTTTGTTTGCAAAAAGTAAAATATATTACTTGCCACATTCCTACCATAGGTTGTAGGTGAGTTGAACCTGCTCGCCCCGCATCTACCAAAAATCATCTTCAGCAAAATGTCCCTCATGGATATTAGATTTTCCATCATGATTAGTCATGTTTCAACTAAACTAGATTCATAAACAACAAAAAAAGTAAAGGTAAACAATGACAAATATCATGTGGTTCAAAAATACTTCGATAAGGGAATTCTATAACACAATTCTCCAGCAATGATGCCATTTTTATAACTTTTAAATATATCACTAATAGAAAATGTAGATGATTTTTTACAGTATATTAACTCAACTAAGAACTTGGATCGATCCCACAAGGAATGGACTTTAGAATCCACCCAATAGTGTAATTAACTCAATAGCGACTTGCAAATTTTAGGATTACAGGTACAATAAATGGGGATGGTTTAAACCTAAACATCATTTATAAATTAGTTGATTGGGTTATTTAATTTAATATCATTTTTAAGACAAAAAATACCATAAAATGGAGATGGAGTAAAATTGTTCAATTTTTCAAGAACAAGGGTGATATACAATACTCCAACTTTTATAGGGATATCAAGTTTTCAAACCACACTTTTAATATTTGTGAGAGAAAAGTGGATATGAGGATGAATATTAGCTTTAACCGACAATAGACTATATGAGCTATAACATGGAATTCAATGTAACTCCCACATCGAGAAGGGAGAGTCTACTTGCCAAGGTATAACTCAATATCATATCATTAAGGCTATGGGAATTTGCTAGCTAGGTCATTTAAGACAATCCTACGAGGGCACGTAGTTTTGGACTACATATTGCTACTACATACTATCTTATTTGTGCCTCCACCTCAAAATCCTCTCGGTACCCAGAAATACCCCAACAGAAATAGTCATAATCATATTCATTTTATCATACTGGGAAAGGAATAATAAATCAACCAATTCAAGAATAATTCATCATAGATTAGCTCCTTTAAATCATGATTCATATATATGTGAGAGAACCTTTCACAATTTATTGATACTTATCACAAAAGCATCAGTAGTTGATAAAACATCGTATTCATAAGTCATGCATAGATTTCATAAATCGTAATTCATAAGTCCATAAATATTCTTCATAGATTCATCATCATAATCAAGTAACAAGCATGGGTTCATATGGAATCAATTGAAAATCATGTAATTGAATCAAGTCATGCATAATAAGATTGAAATCAAATAATTGAATCATAATATATACCCGTGGATATTTTTATTAAACTCTCATACGATTGGGTTAAATTTAGTTACGAGATTAAGATTCTTTTGAGACCCAATCGATAAAATGATTCGATTGGTGAATTCCTAAAAACATTGATATCAAAGCCTAGAAAAGCAACAGAAAGAGAAGACCTTCAAGATTGATACCCTAGCTTTGCTCCTTGAACATGAGACAGAATTGGAGAGGATGAACTTTGATGGTAATTGGGGATTTGAGAGAATGAGAGAGTTTGGGTAGATTTAGGAATTGAAGGGTTGCTACAAGACTTAGAATTTGGGTCAAAATGACATAGTGTAGGTATTAATTACATAGGAAAATACCCAAATACCCTTAAGAAATAACTAGCGGACAAGACCTACGATTCCGACCTATGGTCTATAAGACTTTCTATGGCTCATACTGGTCAACCGCAGAACAAACTTCTAAAACCCAAAATTTATCCAACATCCCACGAGACATCCTATGATTCATTGACCTTTCTATAGTCCGTACACCCCTTTCGTAGAACCCAAGTTTGAGCCTAAAATATAGCTAAGTCTGGATCTTCTACGAGACCTTTTTACGACCCATAAACCTTACAATGACGCATGAATTTACTTTCGTATTTTTGAAATCTCAAATCAAATCTCTGAATCAACTCTACGGATTTTTCTATTCTACGACTTGCCTTATTCACTCATAGGTCAAACATCAGAAACTTAAAAATTTTAAAACTCAAATTAATTTTGATGACTCACCTTCTATGAACCGTGAAACTCCTACGGTTCGTAGATGGAACTCGTAGATCACAACATTAGTATCTAAACCTGAACTTTTTCTTTTGAATCCATCTTTCAAATTTTTGTGGTATTAAAATATCTCCTTGTTGGGAACATTCTTCCTCGAATGGGACTCAAACTTTAAAAAATAGAGTAGGAGAGGAACTAACAATCCAACAAGAATGCAAATCTCATCATAATGTGCATAAAAAAGGCAAAATCACTCCAAGCAAAATCATAACATCAAAATTAAGTTTTGAATGAAAATGCATGCATATGGAAACATGAGAATGACTAAAATGCATGAATCTGAAAGAATGAACCATGAGGAACTTATACCTCAAGCTAGATTAGGAGCGGAGGGAAAGAGATGAGGGTTCTTGGACGTGATATCAGCTTTAGCCTCCCAAGTAGCATCTTCAACTTGTTGATTCCTCCAAACAACTTTCATTGAAGAAACTTCTTTGTTTCTCAACTTCCAAACTTATCAGTCTAAAGTCTCAACCGAAACCTCATCATACAAAAGGTTTCATTTAACTCCAAAACGTTCTGAAGGCACAATGGACTTCAGATCTCAAACACACTTCTTCAATAAGGAGATATGAAATACTAGTTGTACCAATGCTAAGTCATTAGGTAACTCAACTTCATATGTAATTTCCTGATACGCCTTTAAATCTTATATGGACCAACATATTGAGGACTAAGTTTTCCTTTCTTTCAAAATATCATCACACCATTCATGGGTGAAATTTTGAAGTAAACTCAATCATTAACATCAAATTCAATCTGTCTTCTTCTAACATTAGTATAAGACTTTTGTTGACTTTGAGCCGATTTCAACCTTTCAACGATAAGTCAAACATTTTCCATAGCCTCATGCACCAACACAGGCCCTATGAAAGCAACCTCACCAACTTTAAACCAACCAATAGGATACCTATACCCTCTACCATAGAGAGCCTCAAATGGAGCCATACCAATACTAGAATGATAGCTATTATTATAACAAAACTCAATCAAAGGCAAATGATCATCCCAATTTCCCTTGAAATCAATCACACAACCTCTAATATCTTCTAGAGATTGAATAGTATGACTGAGTAGTCCGTCATTCCGAGAATCAAAAATTCTTGCTAAGATTCTACCAAGACCTTTTTAAAATGATCTCCTAAACAAAGATGTAAACTAAGTACCATGATCGGAGATAATTGATAAAGGCACTCCATGCAACCTACTATATCTCAAATATAAAGCTTGGCATACTCTTCGGCTAAAACTGAAGTCTTTATGGGAAGAAAGTGACCCAATTTTGTCATTCAGCCCACACTAACCCTAATCGAGTCAAATTGATGGTTAGTATGAGGTAAACCCATAATGAAATCCATATTCAAACCTTTCCATTTCCACCTAAGAATAATAATGTCTTGAGACAAGCAACCACATTTTTGATGCTCAACTTTTACTTGTCGAATATTTGGAAATTCATCCTTAAATTTCACAATATCCTACTTAGTCCCATTCCACCAATAGACCTCCCACACATTGTGGTACATCTTGGTGGCTCTTAAGTGAATAAAATACTTAGACTTGTGAGCTTCTATCAAAATCTAATTTTGTAACTCATCAATATTGTGAAGATATAACTGACCTTAGTATCTAAGAACACCATCTCCCCCTTGGGAGAAAGCCTCAATTGCTTTTTCAAAAATTGACTTCTTCAAATCAACCATAATCGGATCAAGATCTTGCTTAGTCTTCACATCCGGTATAAGAGATGAGTCCAAACCATTTTAAATAATCACCCAGCCTTCATTAGAATTAACATAGCGAACACCCAATCAACACAATCTATGAACATCACTAACTAACTCTCTTGGTTCATTATAATTAACCAAACTAACACATAACTGACCTTGGTATAGAAGGACACTATCTTTCCCATGGGAGAAAGCCTCAATGGCTTTTTCAAAAATTGACTTCTACAAAATCAACCATAATTAGATCAAGATCTTGCTTAGCCTTCGCATCTGATATAAGAGATGATTCTGAACTATTCTGAATAATCACATAACCTTCATTACAAGTAACCAAGTGAACACCCAATCATGCCAATATATGAACTTTACGAACTAAATCTTTCTTACCATACTCAACATGAGTAACACTTCCCATTGATATCCAACTAAGATAATTTACCACCACGTTCCCTTTACTCAGATGATAGAGGACACTCAGGTCGTAATCTTTCAGTATCTCAAGTCATCTGAATCATTTTTAGTGGACACATACTACAAGCTATTATGCTTTGTAAACACATCTACAAGATCACCATATAGATAATATCTCCAAATCTCTAGAGCAAACACTACTGCCACTAACGTCAAATCATGAATCGGGTAATTATTTTTGTGCACCTTCAATTGCCTTGAAGAATATGCGATAACTTTCCCATGTTGCGTCAAAATACAAAACCATTCAATCCTTCC
Source organism: Solanum chiquidenum (assembly GCA_029582725.1). Lineage (NCBI taxonomy): Eukaryota > Viridiplantae > Streptophyta > Magnoliopsida > Solanales > Solanaceae > Solanum > Solanum chiquidenum. Next base: position 39,471 of record JAJOOS010001943.1, read on the forward strand.
AGTAAAGTAAATATAAGGTTTGAAAAGGCAAAAAAATAATGAAAATCCTTCCACAAAATTTCTATAGTAACCAGTCAAACCTAAGAAACTCTGTATATCTGAAGTCGACAAAGGTTTAAGACAATTCTTAACCACCTAGGTCTTCTTAGGATTGACTTGATACCTTTACCACAGATAATTTGGAAAAAGAAAGAAATTGAACTCAACATAAACTCACATTTGCTAAACTTAGCATACAATTAACGATCCTTGAGAATTCACAACACAATCCTCAAATGCTCAATATGATCATTCTCACTCCGTAGATAAATAAAGATATCATTAATAAATACATTTCGCGAATGTGTCAAGATATTGCTTAAAGACCCTATTGATCAAATCCATGAATAACGTCGGGGAATTAGTCAAACTAAATTACATTACTAAGAACTCAGAATGACCCTATCGAGTTTGAAAACCCATCTTTGGAATGTCACTCTCCTTCTGCGAAACACACCAAACATTATGTACTTTACAATCGCAATGAATTTCACAACCTCATAAGAAGATTTAGATGATCATACTAGAAACAAAAAAATAAAAAATATAAGGTAAAAGAACTCATAAACTTACTTTGAATATTAAAGCTTGAAAGAATGATGTAGTTCTTTATTCAAGAAACTGTCCAGTGAAAACCTTGGAACTTGTACAGAAACTCAAAACTAATGTGCACAACTAAAAATTTAAAAACTAACTTGTTCACATTTGAAAAAACAAACCTAGGCCAAGATGTATTGTGACTTGAGACAACATAATTGGTGGGGGTTGAATGAACATAGAAATTGTGGATTTTATTTCTTAGTGTCCAAATTTCTAGCACGTCAAGTATAAGGACCATAGGCCAAGTGGTACGCTTTAGAGGATGTCCATTCCTGAATGGAAGTGGAAGCCAATTGCTATTGATATTGAGTTGGTCTTCCCAAGGCCTTCTCTAAGTTCAATTCTATATGGGTGATTGTTGAGTCATTGACTATGTATGCATACTTGATACTAGTGGTGTCCTTTAATGTAGAGGAGTTGGCCAAGTTCTATCTTTGGGATACTTCTCTGCTTCATGGAGTCTTAGTTTATTTTAATTTTGTTAGAGGTACGCAAAAATAATTTATTATGGGTGAAGTCTAATTAGCCTATTGTTAACCCGAAGGCCAGCATTTGCCCAATGATAGATAGCGTGATGACTTTCTTAAGGGAAAATTGTCATTTTGGGCAATGATTTGTAACATTTAGGAAGAAGTCTAAGTACCCATGGGTAGAAAAATATGTGGGTAGCTTTTAAAACTGATGGGGTATTAGGTATTGATGCATAGTAGTGTTCAAATATCTAAAAAATAGGCATTGGGCTTAAATTACCTGTTTAGGGAGCTTGTCTTAACCCACCAACGTGAAATGACTAATCGTAGAGTAACCCGCAAATCACCTTTTGTGCTTGAATGTGTGACCATGGTACTTTCCCATTTGATGGTTGTCTTAGATTGCAGAAACGCACTCAGCGAATCGCGAATTGGGAGTGGACATCACCCTTTGTGTCTCTTCCATTTAGTTTTGTACTGTCACTTTTGATGGACTTGTTTTAGTCCGTCGAAAAAAATTTGGTAAATTGATAAGTGGGAGATGAATCCACTTTTCATTCCATAGTGGATTATAATTGTGGTGTGTCACCTTCCGCGAGCTCGGCAGAGCCAGCCTAAATTATTAGGTGTATCACATACCCAATCGATGAGCTTCAAAATTGTGTTTGTTTTGATTTAATTTTAGTTAACCTTCACCCGATATGTGTTTTGAATTGTTGTGCCCTGTAGAAGATAGCTAAAATTAAGGGAAAGAAAGTAGTATCCTCAGACTTTGATTCTGAGAGAGAGTCTCTTCCTTCTTTGAAAATGAATAAGCGGATTTCCATCAACGAGCCATCTTTAGCACCTTAACAAAAACAAACCACTCCACACTCCTCAATACGTGGCAGTGAGAAGCATTAGAATATTATATAAAAAAATGATGGACATCAGGTGAAAGGTGAAACCAAACACGGTCTGAAAGGTGAGTGCTTCTGAGTTCTCCCTAGCATCGTGATATACCATAAGTTTACGGTATTTTTGATGCATTATACCTGAATTTTGTGTGAGTCTTGGGCATTTTTTTATTTGATATGATGGTACTTTGATGTACTTTTGTAGGAAATAGAGCAGTTGAGTCAGAAAAGAGCTGAAGTAGCAGAAGTGGCAGTTGACGGAGCCTAACCACATGCCGTCATCCAATCGATGATGCGTAGGTAGAGAGGCATGGATAGTGAGTTTAAGAAAGTCTTACTAGGTGTGGAACCACAGAGGCAAACGACGACTCGTAGCTTGAGAGAGTGGCGAGATGAGGGCTGGAGAGACCGTGATAGAGAGTGGCGAGATCGTAATGCCACTTGGAAGGAAAAAGAAGGGGAGAAAGATAGGTATGTTCCTCCCCACGAGCGTCAAAACCCCAAAGATTCTGAAGGTGTCCGGACTGAGGATATGCTCTCACGTATTCTCAACAAGGTAAGGGTCTGACAAATTGTTAAAGAAAATGAAGGAAGATGTGTCGACTCTCAACCAGATGGTGACCTCTCATTCCGTTTCTATCAAGCAGTTGGAGAACCAAATGTGTCAAATTTCTTCACATTTAAATCCAAGACAACAAGGGGGGTTTCCTATTGATACTATGGTAAACCCCAAACAAGAAGCTTGAGTGGGTACTTGTGTCGTTCCACGACGTTAC
>JAJOOS010001944.1:0-27893 GCA_029582725.1 Solanum chiquidenum
CCTCAAGTTCCCAGCAGAGATACGAAGCCAATGGTGCTATTTTACAAATAAAATATTCTAAAGTTCTAGCAGAATCTCAGAATTCACTCAATAGATTGAGTTGCTTTGTGTCCACTCAAGCTACTAAACCTCAGTAGATCTTTTGACAGAAAGACCGTAATATTAGTGGTTACACTAAGGGGTCGTTTGGTAGAGTGTATAAAAATAATACCCAATAGAGTGTATAGTAATGCAAGCATTAATTATACTTGTATTAGTTATGCATATATTATTTTTATGCATTGTTTGGTTTGGTGTATTAAAAATAGTATGCATTGTATAAAAATATATATTTACAAAAGTATCCTTCACAATTATGGTGGAAAAGATGTAAAAGTGCTTTTGAGGGGTAATTGGGTCTTTAACCATATTAATGCATGTATTAAATCCTTTGCATTACTAATACCTAGAAATCCATGGTATTAGTAATACACTCTTCGATACACAATAGAGTGTATAACTAATGCTTAGCATGAAAAAATGCACCAACAAGGGATTACTAATACATATAATTAATGTATGCATTATTTTTGCTAATACACTCTACCAAACGACCCTTAAATGCAGTAGTAATCTAGAGATACTTTCCTTCTGCTATAGTTTTACTGCCCAGATTGACCTCTCAAAAAAGCATTTCCACAAAAAACAAAGCTTTGTTTCACACAGAACATAATGCGAAAAAAGACAATCAGTCCTGTAATTTAAAAAACTAAAAGGGGATATTGTAATATTTGTGATTATTCAAGTCTCAAGCATAGTTTGACTGCCACATATTTAAATCAGAATCTAATACCGGCAACACTGACTTTACTCCGAGGGTAGGCAGTAGTACTCAAATAGTCATGGACATGGAGTTGAAGGAGTGAACATCAAGTGTTATAATTGCAGAACTGAACACGAGTTTTATTCCTCATACGTAACATAACACATGTAAATCATCAATCACTATCAACTAGCCCAAAAGAGAAGCCCGCATGGCATCAAGAAGTTTCTCGGGAGACAAGTTTATAAGATCATAATTTTCCAAGAGATCTAGAGCTTATTCAGTGGTCCTACTTAAAAAATATAGCTTATTAACTGGCCTCTTCCTGTGAGAAGACAGGTGATTGGTGTATTATTGGAAACACAAGTGAACTTTAGCATTTACTACAAAATTCAAGAAAAGAAAGGGATCACTTCAGGCTAAAAAGAGTGAAGTTGAGGTGAGAATAGATTGGATTGTGGCAACAAGTGTTACTGGAATGATATCTGGTAGGAAAACACCTCAAAATGTGAAAAGCAAGTTCTATATAACGATTATAAAACCAAAAACGTCACACGAGAGTTCCAAGTTACAATATAAACTCCCCTTGCGATGAGGAGGAAGCCAAATTCCATAACCTAAAAACAAACATCACCACAACAAATAATCACACCCCGGGTAAGTGATGTCTACCCAAGTGTATCACCTAGCAGTCAATGAAGTGGATGTGACCCTAGAAGGCTAGGGTCATGTGAGAGACAAAAGAGCACTGGTGATTCATTCTCTGTGCTTAAATCTTAGTAAGAAGCATTATCGATATCTGAACCAGTGAGAAGTAGCAAGTACCGGTGGAATAGTGGTGGGAGGTAACCGGTACCTAGCGGAATAGTCGAGATGCGTGGAACATTGCTCAGACACTACCATTATTAACAAAAACTTCTTACCAATTATTCAATCTTAAGGTCTTCCTAGTCTTCCCCTTTTAAAAAAAAATTAAAAAAAATTAATGGGGAGGGGATTACAATTTACGACCCTCACCAACTATGGGAAAATTCAGGTAGCTGGTTAGCTAACCAACTGAGCTACTAAGAGAACATCAATGGCACTAGCTGATCAAAAACCACTGTGAACAATCAAACCCTTTACCATTCCATTCAAAAAAATTGCACATCAACCCACAATTCCTCTACTTCAATTCAACCCCACAATTTCTACAAAAATCAAGATCCCACCGCCACAAATTCCACACATAAAACATATAACAGAACAAACACCCATATCAAAAAAATCATACCTTTATGCTCTACGGCGATCATGATCTCCTGAATAATTAAGATCCACAAGCAAGTACATCAGATCTCCTTCCACAAATTTCCTACACAAAACACACACAGCATTCACTAACCAAAATTCACAAAAAAAAAAAGAAAAAGAAAGTAAATTCATAAAAAAGTAAAATTCCTACGCAACCGCATACATAGATATAAATTCATAAAAAAGTAAAATTTATCAGAGAAAATCGAAAACCTTCAGCCCCCTTTGTGATCTGAGTTTCGCACAAGGAAGACGAAAGGGAAGAAGTAAAGTAGGTTATACTTACTGCTTTGCATTTATTATTAGTAAAAACAAATTCTTTATTTTTAGTTACTCTTTAGCCCAAGTAACTAATTTAATTTATTTATTACTATATAATATAATTTTTTATTAACATAAATAAATGTTTTACACGTGTGGTTTATTGAAGCACGTGCAAGGTTTTGTTATTAACCAAGAAAAGGGTGTCCACAAAATATGATATATTGGGTTGGGATATTTTAACAAAGAATATAGAAAATATCAAATCTCTTTTTCTTTTATTCAATATGATTTTTTTGACTACTCTGGCATTGGTAAAAACGGTAAACAATAGTAAAATTTAATTAATATTAATATTAATACTAAATTATAAGGAACGTATTACTTGGGAAGGAGGAAAGTATTAGGTTTTTGTCTTGATTTTTCTATTATATTTGGAATTTTTAAGGAAGCATAGTGTATTTATCAAAATTAATTTATTTTTGGAAAGTTAAATATAATTTTTTTCTATATTTGGCTTTAAAATTTGGAGGGGAAAGGTTTTAGACCTTCATATTAGGCTATTTTATTGTCGATTATTAAGACTTACAAGTTACAAACGTAATCAAATCTCTAATATGCATACAATTGTCTTGAACTTAGTTCTTTATTTTTAAACTATTATAAAAACTAAATTATTGTTTTTGTTTTCTCATGTTTAAAAATAACATTGTATATCAATTAATTATATGTATATTTATGTTTAATGTTATATGAATATTGAATAACCAAGAAAAGTATTTTTTTCTTTTATGACTTTATTGTGTTGTTAACAAAAAAGTATTGCAAGAGTGAGATCATATTATTTGGTTTCTTTGAGTATTTATTATTGTTTAATGCACATACAATTTAATAACTCTTCAATTGATTGAGATAGAATAAATGAACTTCAGTTTGCATAAAACAACAAAATAAGAAATAAATTATATATAAATTTTTATTTATTTTTAATTGTTGATATCTTTTAAAACAATCTTCTTATAAAGTAGAGGTAAGATCCTTGAACATACCATTATCTTTAAATTTCACATGTAAAATTACATTAATTTAATGTTATTATGTAAAAATATTATAAAACAAAAATGAACTAGCATTTGAACTAACAAAAACTCCACAGGTGCTAAGGCAGAGGGGTGCAAAGGAGTCCAACTAAACTAAGATATTATATCACAAAAATAGGGTAAAATAATTTATTTTGCATATATAAAATTGTTGAAGGCCTTTGACATAAAAAAAATAAAAAAATCTTATGTATATTGTATATATATAATCTCACTAAATGATACATAGAGGTTTCGAGTTGCATTGATCGACCTTACTAACAAAGAATTAGACTTTTCAAGGATATATATTAAAGACGCTTAATGAAATAATATTTACGTACTCAATTATAATGGTTGGGCAAACAATGATCTAGATAATATCAAACTCCAAAATTAGGAAAATCACATTTAGTGTCATTAAATATCCACGACTTTTCGCTCAAGTAACGTTGAAACGTACGTAGGATATGAGAGTCAATTAATATATTCCATCCTATTTCGCGTGAATACTAAAAGAAATTCTCAGTGAACAAAATAAGATTCTCTCTTTCATTATGCAGTTCATCGACTTTATTTTCAGTTTTTTTTGCTTCAATCTTATAATTAAGAATTTTATATTATTTGAATTAATTATGTTATTATAGACCTCTTTCAAACAAATTCAACTATTTTTTTCTAATTAACGAATGTTTAAACAAAACATCTTCTCTTCCTATATCGTAACAAATACATCAATTCAATTCTCTGAAAAATTGTATTGCTACTCAAAACACCTATTTTGTTTTTAAAAATTAGGCCAAACACCTCAAAATTAGAGAATAAGCACTTCTTTAAAAAAAACCACTTTTTAACTTTCAAACAACTTGTAAAATAGACTATTAAAATATTTCAAGCAGTGAGTTTTGGAAACAAAGTTCTACCACTACTTAAAAAAAATAGCGATAAGATAAATTCGATAGGTAAACATCAAATTGTCACAAATCATATATTTAACAGCGAATTATCAAAAAAAATTGTTAGCTACAAGTAATTTAGTGATGAAGCATTACCCTAACGATTCATTGTTTCATGAATATGCAAAAGCTAGAAAATATCAAGAGTTTATAAGAACACTTACCAAAATTATTGTATTCCAATATATAAATCGGAAAATAATTTTACAAGTTACAATAATATATCATCCCTCTACAAAATACAAAAATATTAAAAACTACTCAACATTCACTGCAAATACCATCTTAACCTTATGAAAGCCATCTGACCATATTATAAATCCAAAATTGTAACCTTTCGATGCTTTCTTACCTTCAAACGATACTTCAAACGAAATTTTCTTTATTTCTTTCACAAATTCAATCTTTCTTGGAGAAACCCTAACGATCAAACCGGGTGGACCAATAATCGAGGAAGTATACGTGGCATTTGGAGAACCAACATTCATCGCAACTCGTTTGACTCTCGAGACCCCATAATTTTGATGAAATTTTTCTATAGAGATTGAAGGGTAATTCATGTGTGATATGAGTTCCTTTTTGGTAGTACTAGTACTATTTCTTGGACAATTAAAATTGTTTTTCTTTGATACTATTAATCTAAGTTCTTTTTCTTTGTAACCATAATAACAAAGGAAATTATAGTAATCCATCATGGTTGTTTCAAATAGTAAGCCTGGATTTAGAGCTTTAATAGGGTTTAATTCACCAGCACCAATTTCATGTGGACTTGCATCAAGATTTGATGTATTTGTCAAGGGCTTTCTCAAATTATTGGATATTGTTGCTGGAAAAAAAAACGAAAATGAAATTCAGTAACACCTTTCGTTAAAAAATTATATCATCCATATAGAAAATTATACAAAGTAAATAGGTTAAAAATTATTTTTCTTATGTATATTTTAAATTTTAATGAAATTTCTGATTTCGTCACTGGTCAGACTACATTTTGCATCAATAAGAAAAAAAGAATTGATCGAAAATCCTTTGATAATGTTATATATTGGAAATCAAATTTCGATGAATTTTCAACAAGACGTAACTCGATTTTTTTTATTTTTTTTTTAGTAGTGAGTTAAAAATGTAATACCTGTTGTCATTATAGCAGATTTGATCATTGAAAAGCTCCATGTTGGGTGAATTGATTTAATGAAGGTCATAGCTCCACTTACATGTGGACATGCCATTGATGTTCCTGATGTAATACCAAATAAAGATGATCCTTTTTCAGTATTTGGAATCATAGCTGATAAAATGCCAACACCAGGAGCTGTTATATCAGGCTGCACATACATCAAAAATTATATTTTAAACTCATAGTCAAGTTGTAACGCATAATTTATCAATCGAGTTTAATTTATATACATAAATGACGATATAACTAATTAATTAGAACCTTGAGAATATTCTCGGTAAGTGTGGCAGGTCCGCGGGACGAAAAATCTGCGACTACTGGAGCTGGCTTAAATCTTCGGATCTCATTAGCCGGAAATATAGTCGCATGTGGATTTCTGTGATTTAGTGTAAATATTGAGTGCGAGTAAAGAAATTTTTACGTAATTCGTAAAAAAGATAGATGAATCTTACTGGGAGGAACTAATATATTGAAGAATTTTTGCCCCAGCTATTTTTCCAAATTCAGCAAATGGGAAATTGCCTGAATCAAATGGGGAACTTTTCTCTTGCTCATCAATTAAAATTAAACCTTTTGCATTGGCATCTTGCACAACTAATTTCTTGATTAATCTTGATATAGACCAGTCATCATTCATACAAACAATTATTTTCCCAGCAACTTTTTTAGCATCAAGGGACCCTGGCATACAATTCCTGCACTTGCATATGCATTTTTTCAGAAACAGGACAGTCTGATGCACAAAATATTCCGCGATAACAAAGGGTTAGAGAAATACCTGGCTTGAGAAGTTAACGAGGGGTGGAAATGAACATTTTCACCAAATACAAGGGGATAAGTTTTGGCGTGACCACTAGTATAGAAACTTATTCCTGTTCCCTGATGAAATTGAATAATAAAAGTACGTTAGGATAAACTTTAAATTCTAAATCCGCCTCTACTCATCCAATTAATCGAATGCTCTGTTTACCTTCAAAGTGACATTGTTTCCCAGGGAAACATTGGACTGAAATTTTCTATCAATAGTAGAAGCAGCAACAGTGAAAATCCAAGGAGCAGAGTTGGTAACAGTGTAAGGATCAGGCCCTTCATTTCCACCAGAACAAACAACACCAATACCTCTTTCAGCAGCATGAAAAGCCCCAATTGCAATTGGATCATCCTTGAAATCAGTTTGAAAAACAAAACTTCTTCCAATAGATATTGAAATTATGTCAACTCCATCTTTAATTGCATCATCAATCGCTTTGAGTATCGCAGAACCTGCATCAAACAGTGTGATCTAGCGGTCAATAAAGTGAACTAACAATCATGATGTCTCCAGTTTAATTTTATTAGGTGATTTCTTTACGTCTATCCAAACATTGGTTCAAATGCGTGCAAGTTGACCCAGACATCATGATTATTAAAAAAATAAATACAAACCTTGACAATATCCCTCTGAGCATGCTTTGTAAGTTGCTATCCTAGAAGAGGGTGAGCCTCCCCTAGCAATGCCACTTGCTAGGCCATAGTAAGTGGCATTAGGGACAAATGCACCTGCTGCAATTGAGGCTGTGTTTGTTCCATGCCCTACTCTGTCCCTTGGTGTTCCATTTGGTTTTGTAGTGTTTTTAGGTAATTTTGTGATGTTGGAATCTTGATCTTCAATATCGTAAAATCTTGCTCCAATCAACTTCCTACAATAGATTTAATTTGTTATCGATAACGAGTTATTTGTTGATAGTGAAATAAAGTGATGACCTGTTGCAGTTTGACTTGTGAAAGTCAAATCCTTCCATGCAAACTCCTTTCCATCTTGATGGTACTTCTCCAATATGTTGGTCATCAAAACTAGGTGACTCTGGCCATATACCTGAAAATAAATATATTCAACAATTTTCGTAATGAAAAAAAAATAATTAAAGTGGATTTTTGTGCACTAAAAAAATAAAATTGATAGAAATAACGTAACCTGTGTCAATAACTCCAATAATAACGTCATAATTAGAAGAAGCATGGTAATTGTAGTTGTTGGTGGAATAATAAGATCCCAAAAAATCCCAGGAACGTGTTGTGTGAAGTTCAAGTATAGGATCTGGAAATACTGATACAACCTCTTCATAACCTGCTTCATTTTCCAATTAAATCGAGTTATTAGACATTAAACAGATTTATTTTTTCCATTCCAGGAGCTCAAAACTTGGCTAAATAGGCTAGTACTATAAAAAAAACTTAAAAATCGTAGTGTAAATTGTGGAATAAATTTTGAACTGTTCTCTTTAAATATTTTTTACATTATTATATGCAATTAAAAAGGAAAAAGAAAAGAATATTACCAGACAAAAGGGTGGCTTCTTGTTTAGTAAGCAAGGCACAAAAGCCCCTATAGGCATGATGAAATGAATGCTTCACTGAGATTCTCTCACTCTCTTCACTGTCCCAAAAGTTAAACAATATTATTTTAGTTTGTTATATTTATAAATAATACATTCTTTCATTTTATGTATAGTAGATATTACATCCCTTTAGCTGATCTTTCTTAACGAAAATCCTGACTTTGTTACTGATCATCAAATTATACAAGTTGCTAGCTATTTCATGATCTTATAATTAGTAGGATGTCTAGATTTAATTAATCTAATGTACTAATTACTATATGTTTTGTTTCTTAATTTTTATTGCTTATTGTCTAACTAAATGAAGGGGAAAAAGAGTATAAAAGCAAGCATAGTATTTATTTATTAACCTTGGGATAATGGATGACAACATTTGTAGATGAGTTAATTCTGAAATTTCAGCTGAGTCTCCGCTGTTACTCAAAGGACTACCCATATATGCAATGTAACGCTGCATACAATATAACTACGATTATAATAGGATGAAGAAATTAATAATTTGTTCAAATACTCGATTTTTTCACTCTCTGATATAATTAGATTTTCCCAAATTCTAAAAAAAAAAAGAAGGAGAAAATTAATTACCTTGGGAGTTTGATCATTTGATGCTATGCAAGAAGTGATCATAAGAAAGAATGTGGAGATAATAATAATAATAGGAGAAAAATGAAAGAGAAAAGCCATAGCATAGAGTAGTATAATTAAATTCCTTAAGAAGAGAAGTATATATAGCTTGTTTTCTGTCTCATATTTTTTATATATTATATTAATCTTGCATGATTAGCTAATATTACTGCAATTAATTAAATGGAAGAGAAGAGGATTATTAAAATGATTAATCAAAAAGGGGAAAAAGTTGAAGTACATGACAAGCAAGCACTTTAGCTCTATATGCATGCACAAGTGTTGTGTCATTTGGATACACCTCAAATTGTTAATATTCTTTGATCAGCCACCTAAGTGATTCCTTATTTCACTTTTTAGTACATTAAATATACTTATTTAATTTGTGACTCACACAATCGATGGTTGTATTAGGCTTCTTTTTGTCTCAAATTATCAGTATAAGATTTGAATCCACCAATTTGCGAAATAAAAGAAATCTTACGCAATTAATAATTGGCTTTGCATATTTTGTGCCTTCTCAAGATTAATGTCAAATACATTGTATTACATGTGGTCACTGCTAGTTTTGAAAGAAAAAAGAGAAGAACCAAACACTTGAAATCGAAATAATTAATTCCTTGGAGAAGAACTCTTATAAGAAAAAATGAAATGATTCACTTTACAGCTAGAGTATGGAAGTAGCTGAACATGCAAAATGCTCATACCATGTTCATCTCTGCCTAATTTGTTCCCTCATCTATAATCACAATTCACAAGTGGCTGGTGTTTTGTGATAGCAACCCAGGAAGGAATCAAATGTCAACTCAAAAAAACAAAATTACAGATTTGAGTTATACATAAAATAATACAGCAATTACCACATAAAAAAACGCGCAAGTAGTATTAATATGGATACACAAATGTTAACTAAATACTTGTCGACTGATGCAAAATTTGACCTCGAAAGAATTTTTTACTCTAATACAAGTAATCAACTGAAAGACTCTTGAGGAAAATTACCAGGAAGAAATAAGGATAGAATAAGACTTATATAAAAAATATTACCACAACGAAGAAATCATTTCTCATCTGTTTGAATACGTTGATTCTCTCTTCTACAACTGCTAGCCCACCAAAGTGCTCAAAACCAACAGTGTCAAAATAAAAGGCGGGCAAGACGGGTATTTCTATGGTTTGTGCTTACTCCAAGAAACTTGGAATGATCCACAACTTCATCATGCATCAACAATGCGACGAAAATAATCTACTCACTCGCCCTGAGGCCCTCCTGTGAGGTGCAAGCAGAAATGTATGGTAGGAGCTTGAGTTTGCAGTCAAATGGTTTGGATCAACTTACAATACATTAAACATTTGTGCTGGCCAATTTCGTTTTCTACCAAAAGGCCCAATTCCTGATAGTTCCATGGAAATGTCAATACTTCGATGCTGAGCAGCACGAACTACACTGATCCGACATTGTATTTTCACCGCGGGGCAGGCATCAGTACCAACTGCTGCCATTTTATCAACGTTTAGTGTTCCTGGGGATACCATTGCAATTGGTTCTGAGAAAGTGAGGATAGTCTGCGACCAGTGAGTGCTGGTAGTAAGGGGAGATGTGGACAAGTTAGTTGGCTTTTCTTTACAGAATCTTTCTGTAAATCCAGTCTCAAACCAAACGACAACTCCATAACACCAGTTTGTTACAGGTTTTGAACCTGTAGACCCGTTTGCAGAAGTTTCTCCCTTCAGCTCCAGTTCAACCATTCCTGTAAAATCCATCTCCTCCAGCTTCATAGTCACCAGATCAAAGTTCTGTTCATAAAGTATACTAGATGTCAGCGAAATATTGTAAAACCTTAAAGAGATTTCTCTCAGCTTTTAATCTGTTCAATGAGTTGTCCTCTAGAAAAGCACGATTTCATGAGCCAAGGGATTTGTGGGGGAAAATGAAAATCTAGGGACACAATCATTCCAAGCAACAGTTGTCTTCACAGTTCACTCAATTCTCTCGTACACCACTTATTTCTCAAATAATTACATCTACATAACTATTTAATATTCAAAATAAAATTCATATAGCCTTCAAAAGCTCTCACTCGAACAATTTAATTGTGCTTGTTAAAATCATAAGTGAATCCTAGAATCAAGTGGAAAGATGAGCATTAGGTAATAAAGTATTAAATTAAACAAACTTCAGGCTTGACATATAAGACTATCGTGATATCGCGTTTAAAACCTAAAAAGTTTGACAATGCCAATATACTGTAATGCAGACAACTGATACTAAAACAAGGAGAGGTCAAAGTACTACACACAATTTTCATCCTTCTCCATGCAGATAAAAAGACAAACCTGGAGAACTTTTGAATTGGTTATTATATCACAACTGTCAATAACATCAACTATTGGAATTCTGGAAGCATCTTTAACGATTTCCTCGCCGATACAAGACATATTAAAGCCATAAACATTTTCCCAAAATGGAATGCTTGTACCACCTCTTCCAAACCCAGCAGCAAACTAGAAAAGAAATGTGGACACAGAAGTTAGCTCCAACATACAAACACATGATTTGTTAAACACATGCAAAAAAAGCTTGTTGAGGGTTACCATGGTTGCCGTGTCGGGAAGAACGGCACCTCCAGGCTTCAAAAATTGATCACGTGCATACAGGACAGAGCTGAGCATTGACTCATAAAGCAGGCAATAACCCATCCATTCACTCACTAACACATCAACACTGTGTGGCTGAACTTTCTGGGTACTCTTTAGCTCTTCAACCATTCCTTGAACCACTTCCATTACACCATTGCCTTGATCAGAACCTTCATTCTTGCTTCCAATCCGCAAAAGGTTATTGTCTTTAGCGATCTGTAATTAAAGTAAGTTCATAAAGTAATGGAGTATAGTTAATAAAACTGGAGCTGCAAGTGAAGAGAAAATAGTTATATTCGGAAAAGCAACGTGACAATTTGGTAATGAGAGATTGTTGACCTGAGCTGCCACAGCTGCCATCTTTTCACTTGCTTCAACTGCAATCACCCTTGACGCACCTGCTTGGGCTGCAAAGAGACTAGAAACAGCATGAATCAGTTCTAATTGCTCGACTCCTCTTTAGATTTACAAGTTGAGATCTACTTCCTAATTGGTTGATTTCAAAAGAAACAACCAAGATGTACAGTATCAGTGACCTGTTAGGCATTCTTTCGAAAAATCTGATCACCTGGGGTTTTTGCTCATGAACTCACGTGCAAATACTAAAATCAGTATTTGCAAGTTGAAGTTTGGCAATCAGTATTTGCAAATACACATTTCAATGCAAGTAATGGTTGTCACTCACAAAACTTCAACTTATTTCCAAGTGAAACTCATGTCCAAATACAACTTCAACTAACCAATTTTGTTTTTTCAACTTCAATTTCAAATGCCCTTTTATCAAACCCAATCAGACACTGTCCAAGTGCCAATCGAAAAGCATCAGGCTGAAAGAATGATTAGTTGATTTTTTTTTATTTTTTTTTTATTGACAAGGTAAACCCGCAGCCGCTACCCTTTGGGTGCGCCCCGCTCCTATGCAGTAGCTCGCAAACCGCATAGGAGAGGTAACCCCCACTAGGCATGCCCGGTGTGACGAGCTCGACCCAGAAGCAAACCCCTTGCTTTCGCTGGCAAGGGGTTTCGAACTTGAGACCTCCAACATGGAAGTCCCAAGCCCAAATCATTGGGCCACCCCGAAGGGTGAGAATGGTTAGTTGAAATTGAAATATGATTTCCTATGAATCCTTCCTCCTTGAGCCACTGATTTTTTATTTTCTTTTTTGATCAGGTAGAAGTATTTCATCAAAAAGCATCCAGAAGATGCAAGGATTACAAAAAAAAAGAGTTAGCTCATGTACAAGTTATATCTCCTAGCAAAAACTAAAGGACTAAACATACACTAGTTTTTTTATGTAATGTTGAAATACATACACTACTTGAAGCTGTAAGGATGGTTTTCTCACTCAAAAAACATACGGGTGTGCAGATAGAATAGGACAGCTAAGAGATCACTTGGTGGGTCAATCTCTACATACTTCCTCATACTAGTGCAAACCAAGGAAGAAAATATTTGAAATCAGTCTTGAAGAGATTTTCAAATGTTTTCTTCCTCTGTTTGCAAACTGCTCTTCCTGAATCCTGCTAGTGGCTCATCTAAAGATTGAAATAAAAAGATACACGTACGACTATTTCACCTTCTGGTTAAGGCAATAAGACCTAATTCTCCTTTCTTTAGCTTGGCGTAATGTAATATATAAAAAAAAAGATTCAGAGCTTATTGCTCACCACTTTATGTTCTTTCAAGTCTAACTACCTCCTTTCATAGTTTTTAATATTTGTCTTTTCTTCTTCCATGATTTATCCCCTAAAAGTAGAACAAGAAATTCAGCCAAGGATTCGAGTGCTCACAAATGAAAGAGGCCTAGAAAGGATTTAAAGATCTTCAGAATATTGCATCAAATTAGTGGCTACACTGGTAAAAATGTAATGAGATAAAGTAAACATGAGCAAAACTCTTCTAACCTCAATATGCCAGTACCACAACCTACATCCATGACTACAGCACCTTTTAAGAGAGAAGGATTCTCCAGAATGGCTTGCCGATAAGCATCAGTTCTTACCTGCATAAGCCACAATATTGACAATCTTGTTACCAAATAATTCGGTGGTACCCTTTTTTCTTAAAAGAAGGCAAACATTATTATGTCCAGGCACAAAGAAGCAGAAATAGATTTTGACAATAATATGAGTTCAATGAAGAACCTACATCAGCTTCACAACAATGTTTTGGAGGCAACAGCATGAAATTTATGTTAATTAGATTTGAAAAGCTGGTGGAAGAAAATATTGCTTTAGCGCCAATTGAAGAGACTGGAAAGCAGTGTGGTTTAAAATAGGGGTATAGATACTTCCTGATGAAGACAAGGTGATAGGCAATATACAATGTACTTCCTGATGAAGACAAGGGGCTAGGCTATATACAATGGTTGAGTCTGGAGCATAGAATTCTTTGATGTATGACAGTTGCATTTTATTGGTGCTTCTTCTGTTCTAGTAAAATTAAGTCCTGATCCAAAATAAGAAAATTCCAAGGATAAGTCAGCAAAGCAGAATAACTAGATTATTCTTATTCCCTTAGTTTGGTGAAGTATATTCACTTTGTCTTGACATAGGTAGCAGTTGATTCTTGTTTGACAAGAAATACAAGCAAAATTCATTCAAGTAAATATTGGCTTAGGTAAACTAGTATACCACAAATAGAGATTGAAAAAGTCCTTAGCCTAACATGGGGAAAACAATTTGGTTGACTATATCTTCCACCAAAACAAGATAGTTGCTAATACATCAAAAGTTGAGCCAAAGCAGCACCTAATAATTAAGCATAGAAAAGGTTTAATCAAGGGAAACTAGTTGTTCTACCTTACTAATTAAGTATGCACAACACTGATCAGGGTAGAACTTACCTTATCACTTATCATGTCCCTGTGGATACCATACGAACTATAACCACCAAAATAGTTTTTATTTACATCCTTGATCTTATTTGCTGCAACTTTTGCGATATATAAGCTGGAATCTAGGTCATTGTTGTTCCTATATGAAGAAACACCAGCTTCTGCAGAGACAATGCCAGTGCTGAGAGTAGTATCGGTCATTGAAACAGATTTCCCTCCACTAAGACTGGAGGCTGTAGGTTTGTTTTCTTCTGTTTCGAGAGTAAAATCACCCTCATCGATGCTAATTTGTTCAAGATCCTTAATTAACTCCTCTTTGTCAATAGGCATATTGTCCACATCATCTTCACCTTCATCATCTTCATCAAAGCTATACAAAAGTGCATCCTCGTTCAAGAAAGGCTTCAAAAACTCATCATCATTCCAAGGAAATTGGCCATTATCAAAACTAGCAACTTCGTGCAAGTGATTCAGTAAATCTTCCTTTGACCGACAAACAATGCCACAACTCCAGCATTTGTTCGCAGAAACCTAATAGCAACATATATGTATATGGATAAAGGATTCAATTTATATAAAGTAAGAGTTGAAATAAAACACACAAATCACTAACAGCTTGTTTGGATGGTTGTTACCTATTGTATTGTATCGTGTTCTTAGTTCAAATACAATATTTGTTTTGACTGTTACTTAAATTTTATTATATTGTATCATATCATTATCATTAAATCCAATTTTATCCTTTACCTTACCTTTTATACTAGCTCATGGAAAACGATACAATCTATCCAAATGACACATTCATTAAAACAATAAAGTACAATACGATACATTATGTAACAACCATCCAAACAAGGTGTAAAGAGCAGGTTAGTTACCACTTTTACCAGATTACCAACTAATAAATGACCTGATTGTATAAATATTCTTAAAGACATTAGTTTCAATTGAATTGCACGTGATAAATTAATCAAAGAGCTGAAAAATAACATCTTTTTTAGCAATAAAGATGAGTTAAAAGAATACCTTAGACCTAACATAATTAATTAGCTTAAAGCAGCCATAAAAATCCAAGGCAAGAGTGGTTTTGAGAGTATTGAAATGGAACCGATGTTCGGATGCGCAGTGCTCAAAGAGTGCATTACTGGAATCATAAGTAGATTCACAGAACAAACAGAGTAATTTTGAGCTCATAGCCTCCTCTTCATCTTCTTCGTCTCCGTTTTCCCAATCGTCCCAGTTCTGGTCCTTATCGTCGTCTGAGTTCTCACCTTCTACTTCCATATATACGGTGTTCGATTCTTCCATCGCCATGGGAAATTAGCACAAATTTCAAGCTCGTAATGGTAATGGTTCGTTTGGGAACTTGAGGAGAAGGCGTAGAATGAAAAATATGGTCTAAAACCCTTTAAAACCCTACTCTTTGTTGTTTGACTAATTTCTCCTTTATTAAAATTTAAGATTTGTCTTCAATAAACTTCCACAAAATTATTTATTTCAAAGTTTCAATTAAATTTATGTCCAAACATCTACTTAGTATATAAAAGAAAGATAACAAGCGAGAATAATAAATTTTGAAATTTTATATATATATTAAAAATTAATCATATAAGAAGAGCTGCAACTCAAAAAAACAGTTCAATGCTAATTATTAAAAACATCTTAATCATGTTAATGTCCTTTATAATGAAACGTTATAAATGGTGGATATAATATGAGAACTAGTATTGAAAACAACGAAATCTACATTATTTTGGTTGAAAAAAATGAACAAGTTGATTGGTCTTTGCAAACAACTATTGGGCTTTGGTAATGGATGCTTCGAGAAGTTGACTAAGATAGTTACTCTACTTTCCTGCTTGGCTAGTTATATCAGTAATAATGTTAAGATTCCCAATATATATGTTGCACTTGTTGATCATTCACTAACGCCATCAAGTACCTAAAATTATTTATTGTTAGCTCCAGAAATTAGGGATATCACTCATAGTTGTTAGAATTCATTATTATGTAAATTGTAGTCCTTGAACTAAAGTTTGAGTTTGACTTGCACGTTAGACAAATAAAAAAACATGGTACAAAAAAAAATTGCAATCCATAAGTCTCTTAAAGCTCAGATGATGCTATCAATATCTAAAAAATGTATCAAAGTGATTTATCGTGTCATCCATGTTAAGTTTAAAATGACTCGAGAGCATAGAAAATTCAGCTGAAAACGAATGCACATTTGTTGTTATTACTATTTATTGTGATTCTTAAGGAGATTTATTAACTTATAAAATTCACAACTAATTCACACACGTCTAATTAAAATCTTCTAAATCTTTTAATACAATAAGTATTGAATAAATGATAAATGTTTTTTACATAATAATAAATGCATAAATCATGCGGATATATAAACTATTTTAGTGGGCTTAGAATGTAGAATCAAAACGTGGGTTGCCATTAGCAATATAGATTAAAATTCCAAAATAACAAAACTAAAATTCCAAAAGATAAATTTTTATTATATTTAAAGAATAAATAAGTATTTTAAATTATAGATTATTCACATTTTTGTAATTTTATACGAGTAGTTGGATTTTATTGATCATTCAACAAGAATCAGACAAACACTTGTTCCTGCTAAATCGTTTTTCGAATCAAGAAACTTGGTTATGGTGTTGAATCTTGAATTGTATTCTAAAGAAAATAGGAGTAATAAATAACAAAAAGATTCTGGATAACCCCTTCAATGGCGGGAATAGCTATTGTATTGGATTTACTGAGGAAAAATCCAAGCTTTACTGGTCAAGCTTTTCATTCTCATGGCGTCTTCTCAGCCAAACTCGCTACCTCAGCAGCTGCAGCTTCTGTTGCTGCCAGTTACCCTTTTGCTTCTAGGGCTTTTTTTGGGTATGTTTAGAATATGCTATGTTTATTTTGTGTCCACGTTATGCAGTTCATGCTGTCACTGTATGTACATTAATAGGGGCTTTGTAGGAGTGACATTATATTAGATTTGGTAGTGTTCAGAGTCTTATAGTTGTTTTGCGGGAGTGATCTAATGAACTAAAACCAAAATTGTTTCGTGTTTGATGTGTTGAAGTTGTAATGTTTTGAAGTCAGATTGGCAATGTGGAATTTGTTCGTAAGTACACTCATTTTTCCGCTGGACGAAACATGATGGTTAAAGAAATTATGTTAGTTTTGATGTCATTTGTGAGTGTAATCCTTGATTATTTGGCTCTATTCAGTTCAATTTGTGGAGGCAACCTTGTTTTGCAGAACTCTTTCTGGTTTGCCTTGTTAGTGGCTTTTGGATAGTGATCGAATGTGACAAGATCAAATATTTTTGTGTATGCCTTCGTTTCTGATAACCAAAGGGAACCCCCAAGGGGCAAAGGTTAGTGGTACAGGGTTCGAAATCCGGGTGGATATTGAGCTTGCCCCCTCTATCCTTCTCTACCTAAGTACTAGGCTTTTGTCTACTACAGGATTTGAATCCGTGACATGCACCTAGCCCATACATGACGCGCTGTGCGCTTATACCAAAGCCTTGAGGCAATCGTTTTGCGTATATGACATAGTAAATTCTATATCTCGAAGTCAGATAGGACAACGTGGAGTCTCGATTTTGTTGATTTTATGCTCTTTTTTCTCAATTGTATAGATTTTGGTTGAAGAGTAATATCAATTATGATGTCATTTGTGAATGCATATCATAGTAGTATGTCTCTATTTAGAGTTCAATTAGTGCTGACACTTGTGTTTTACAAATTAAAGCTTCTGATTGTCCCGCCTCCTTTATTCCCTTAAATTTTACTTATAATGTGAACATGTATCAATTGCACATTTATTTGGCTTGTATTTTTTGCCAATAGTAGGAGCATTCAGAGAAAGGTAGAACAACCTTTATTGGGTGGAAAATTTACTATGTTGTGTTCGTAGAGCTAATTAATTTAGAAGTTCATGGTATGTGTTTTTTACTGGATTCACAATTTTTTTGATTGGTAAGCAAGAACCTGAGGCCTGAGGTTGTCACCAATTCGTAATGTAGCAAAAGGCATTCCATATATCATAATTTGCAATGCACAAGTAACCCTTAGAAAATCCCTCGTGCTATGGCGACAACCATATAAAATAAGTTAAATGCTTGCAGAGACTACTAGGACTCACTATTGTGGAGGTATCTCCCCATATTCTCATTATTGATGTTTCGCTGCCAGTCTCTTTAGCTGTTGAGCTTATTTCCTTCCTTCTACCCAGGGATGCCTCTCTTTTGAATTTTCTAGATGTTTCCCTTGTTTTGTCACATTTTTCTAAGTGACCTGAAAGGTTGGGCTTTTTATTGTCGACATTGATTTTGTGTGTATGTATGACTGCAACGGCCACATAATTTCTTCCACACCTTTAATCTATTCTCTTCCTCGGAACGATAGTCTATATTATCTCTATCCTCAAATTCTACATGGATGAGTTATTATTCAGAGTATTGTTCACTGAGTAGGCCCCCCATAACTCATAACAACCTTTCTTATTTGTTGGTTGTTTAGTGCATTGGTCATCTGACCTTACCGGCCCACTAGATTTTCTTCATTTTTCTATTCTAAGATGGTGGAACTTTATTAAAAAAAAAATCAAGTAGTCTTTGGGCTAGCTTGCTTGCACCTTCTTGTACCACTGGGAAGCCAAGGTAATCCTGCCCACCAAGGTTAGAGCAAATGGGGTCACACCAAGTGTTTGTAATTGGGAGTGAGGAGATGGTACTTCCTTTTCTCAAGTATTATACCATCTCCTTTGTGACTAATATGGTCAAATTCTATCAGGTTCCATCCCAAGAAAAGAAGAGGATGCTTGACCAAATGGTGGAGATGATTATCAACCAATTACATTCCTCATTCGCTTGATTCAGCTCTTCTTTGTAATAACAGCCTCTTATCTTTAACTGTTGTAAAAA
This sequence comes from Solanum chiquidenum, assembly GCA_029582725.1. Classification (NCBI taxonomy): domain Eukaryota; kingdom Viridiplantae; phylum Streptophyta; class Magnoliopsida; order Solanales; family Solanaceae; genus Solanum; species Solanum chiquidenum. The sequence goes on from JAJOOS010001944.1 coordinate 18,987, forward strand.
AGCCCTCTTATCTTTAGCTATTATAAAAACGCCATCTTATCTTTAACTGTTCCCATACAGAAGTTTAATTTAGAGTGGATCTTAAGGAAATATAGGATTCATTGCATACCACTTTGTATCAGTTGAGTTTTGCCATACTGGAACAGAGACACAAGTGTAGTACATTCTTTCGTTATGTTTATTCCCATCTTCTGTCATGAGAAATAAATTAGACAGCTTATTCGTTTAGACTACCAGCAAACCTTGACTTTGTGTTGTTTTGACAGTAATGGTGCAGCACGAGTTGCACTTTGCGATGCTGGCGCGGGATTTTCTGAAGATTATATTTCTAGCATGAAAAGTGAATCAATAATTAACTTTCAATATGATTCATTGAAGCACAGTAGCAAACAATACAACCTTGAGTTAAAATCTTTATTCTCAGCATTTATGTGGAGGAATCTAGCACTGACTTCCTTGAGAGCTCTACTATCATCTTATTTACCTCTTCTGGAGCCTCGTGCTAACATGGAGGATGAGGATGATGAAGATTTCCTACAGGATATTAATGAAGATCGCCGTGTCGATTTGGTGACTCCTTTCAAGAAATCAGTGAAACAGATTGGTCGTGAGGTAACATTTGCAGGCCCCTCCTTCTCCATGCAATGCACTTGTCACTTACAACTTCATGTTTTTCACTGCCTAATGTTTTCTTGATTTCTTCAATATATTTAGTTGGAAAATGTTAAAAGATACATCTCTAGTGATGCTTCTTCTTTCGTCCAGTAATCACTTTTGTTTGATTTGGTATTTGTATTTCCATGCGTTGGTCCTAGAACTTGTTGTAGCGTGTAATTTACAGTATATAATGGTTAACTTGTTCAATTTAAGCTGTTTTTCTTGATTGGTCAAGAAAAAAGGCTTCCAAAAGATGGCAGGATGAGTTCTTGTAATTATTGTGGATTTCTGATCCCCATTTTCTCTGGCAGATGGAAAGTTGTTTTCATCTAAATTGGAGGTGCTTGTTTTATTGGGTCAGTACTCAGTACTGTGTCAAGTCCGGTATAAAATGCCACAAACTTTTGGTGCTACTTTTCTCTCACCCTACAACATGCCCTGAGATTCCTTTTTTTTTTTAAAGAAAGAAAGCTCTTTATAAATATCACAGCATCTTCTGGTAGGTGTTTCGACATGATCTGGTTGAAGTTTGAAAAAAGAAGAGTATTTTGAAATTGAAACCAAAAGTATGTAAAATTTGAAGTTGTGTTTGGACATGAAAAGTTGAAGTTTTGTGAGTGAAACCATTCTTTCACTTGAAATACTCTTCAAATCTGTTTTTCAAACTTCAATTTCCGGTTTCAAGTTTGAAGTTGGAATAATGGATCAGATTGTAAGGCAAACATATTTTTGAAATAATCTTCAAATATTGTTTTCGTTACTTCTCCAAAAAAAATCGAAGAAATTACTTTGGTTTAGTGTGTCTCCGGCTGAATATACATTTCCAACTTTTTTTTGGTTCTACTACAGACAGAGGACTGAAGATGTTAGACTAGTCTTTCATATTTCTCATCTTCTCCTGCTTAAATAGTTTACAGTACCAATTAATTTTATTGAGCTTAGAGACACTTACATGTCAAAAAGACCGTGTGATCTTGTTCTACTTGTATGTTACCTTAAATATAGAAGATTGCTTGTTAGAAGGACTGAGCAGTAATTTGATGGAAATTTCAAATTTATAATGCTTAAGCAAGTTCGACTCTTGAAGCATCAATTGAATTGTTAAGTCTTGATCTATTTCATTTGAGCCTAGATATTCACCTCAACCTCTATTGTAACTTGTCTTCATTTGGTGATCACATGTTCTAGATAAACAGTGTAGCAATAATACATAGTGGTTGAAAGTGTAAATGTAAACAGTTGACAAGTAAAAGTGAACAGAAGGGATAGTAACTAAAAATGACATGACAGTTTATTTCTGTTGCTTTTGGAAAATGTGCTTCCAATATATGCTTCAATCATGCACTTGCATGTTATACCAGCTCTGAAATTGTATAAGAAAGATCTTGTGTGCAATTAACGTTATGTATCTTCTGATCAGACTGCTGTTGTAACTACGAGACGCGTTCTGGAAAGATTAGCGGTCCACTATGTCTCACAACGCATGGCATGGAAGCTTCTAAAAGGTTTTTTTTTGTTTGTCTCAACGCTTAAATCTATAGTCCTTGTTGATTGACATTGAAGAAACCTAGCGTTTATCAATTTCTGCAGATGTTCCCAAGTCAGCTGCACGCAAGGCTCAAAGGGGAATGTCTAGTGTGTTCTACTTTTGCAGTGTTACAAAAACAACATGCAGAGGTTTAACATTATCTGTTCATTACTTTTCCTCTCTTGTGGTTCACCTAGACTAGCCTCAATTCCTGATTCTTCACCTCCCACTATCTAATCAGGTCATTTTCTGGGAGTTTTGGCGTCATGGTTTGTGCAAGTTGGCATTGATATCTGGCGAATCTTCAAATCTAAACAAGATGGTGACACACTTGATAGATCGGAAAAAATTCAGTTTCTAAGAAGGAAGATTTTCATTACTACTGTCAGATGTAGTGCATCTCTTGTTTTCGCTTCTATAGGGGCAGGAATTGGAGCAATGATAGTTCGCCCTACAACTGGCCAGTGGATTGGTAAGCTCACAGTATGTTTTTCAGTACTTACAACGAACATCATCTTTACTAGAATTACAATTTTCAGGATGTGCTATTGGAGATGTGTCTGGACCAATCATTGTAGCCTTTTGTTTTGACAAAGTTCTTCATTTGGAACTGCGATGACTCTCTTCTTGGTTAATATAAGGGTAATGTGGTTGATCTAGAGCCTCCCTTGCCTCAAAGCAGTGCAATTATACTACTCAAGGTTCCTTTAGCTCCAGAATAATATTCGTACACTAACCAATTTATAATGACATTACGACTACTTTTTTGGGACTCAATTTCATGCTTTCTGCGTTCATTAGTATTCTTTAAGCTATGTATTCCGTTCTTTATTATGAAAGTGGAAATTAAAGAAAGTATGCATTTGTTTCTCACCTAAATGTATTTTGTAACTCAAAATAATCCTAAAAAGAGAAATACCAACGAATGAAGAGGGTGATTTTTAGTAATTATAACAAATATTGTTACACCACTTATTTATGTATTAAAATTATATCTGCTACATGTATTATTTATTTGTTGCATTTATGATAAAAGATACGAAAAATGGTAAAAAATGTTCATGGACCGTTACAAAAGGTTTATTTATAGTTATATACTATTCGTTTATTTATTTTGCTAAAAATACTCTTCTAGTTATATTTTTGGCTCATTTAGTCCCTTTGACTAACGGTCAATACTATTTTTTCTAAAAAAATAATAGTTAATCCATGTGGCATTTTGTTATTGATTCAAGTTTGAAGGCCGATTTTGTCAAATAATAATAATAATAAAAATTGGTTGCATTTTTCAGTTTCTTTGGAGGCTATTGTATCAGATAAATACATTATTTAATGTTTTGATAAAATCAAATTAACTTTGAAAGTCGATTTTTTATGTTTACATAATTAACCTCTAAAGGTATGTTTTTTCACGAAAAATGATTTTGAAGAATATAATTAAAAAGTAAGTTTCGTAAGAGCTTGAAACATACAAGTGAAAAATTCGAGTGAATGAATTCATTTAATTTAGGTCAAAGTTTAAAATTAAACAAGTAATAGAATGCCACATGAAATTTAAATCATTTCTTAGTTAACCATTAGTCAAAGATATAAAAAAAAGCAACAAATATAACTAGAGAGATATTTTTTAGCAAAAAAATCAATGAATAAAAAGTATGTTTAGACCTTTTAACAACTTTAATTATTTGAAATTTACTTACTTGTGTATAGAACTTGCATTTTTTTTAAAAATAATTATTTGTTAGAACCTATCTAATACAAATTTTCTCCAATTAATTCTAAATATTAGATAGTAATTTATTTTGCATTGGTAAGTAAAGTTATTAGCTATATATATATATTATATAGTTGTGCAAAATTAACACGCATCGGCTGAAAATATGATAGTTGCATAAAATTTACACGGCATAATTTGGCCTATAAATAAAACCAAATTCAAACGGTCATATATTAAAATTGTCTCTCGTCCTCCAAAAAATTTTATTTGAAATTTACTTATTACAACTTGCAGTTTCTTGATAATAATTTATTAGAATTTAGCACTAATCTATTACTAATTTTCTCTAATCAATTCTAAATATTAGACAATTTAATTTCATTTATCTAAATTTTATTTATATTGGTAAGTAAAGTTATTAAGTAGTTATCTATGTTTCCAAAAAATAAATAAAATTTATCTATGCGTGTGAAAATATCGCGTAAAATTTACACAGTTAATCCGACCTATAAATAAAATTCCAACGCAAATAGCCCATAGACAAAAAAAACGTTCATATCCCAAAAATGGTCTCTCCTCCTCCAATTTCTTTTATACAAATCTGAAATCAGAGTTCACATTCACATCTTAATTGAAAGATTCAGCTCAGTTTCTTGAATTAGCGAGAGATGTTTGATCTTCTTATTAACCCATTTTGGTATTTACTTCAAAAATCTTGGGGTTTTTTCTTCAGTTGGTGAATGCAAGTGTGAGTTGCTAAGTAACTGGGGTTTACGTAGAAGTTGCAATGGAAGAGTAAGTAATCTTTCAAATCCAGTGGGTTCTTGCCTTGTTTTGATTAAGTTTACAAGACTAATGGATCTTGAAGTTGGTTTGAAGTAAATCTTGATGTTCTTAAGTAGCTAAGGTGAAAGATTCTTGATATGTTAAGGAAATTTGATGGTGGAGAATTTACGGGAACACAATGTGGGTGGGTGGGTGGCTCCAATTAAATGTGTTGTGTGTGTTTACAGGGAGAACTCTATAGAGCTTCTACAAATATTTCGGAGAGATAGGCGGATACTATCGAATTTCATACTTTAAGTAAGCTTAATCAAGAAGGTGGTAATGCCCCCCCGGAACTGTTTCCTTGGATGATGTGGATCTTGATCAAGTTATCGCTGATTTTGTCCTCAATTGTGCAAGAAAAGGTAGGGAATGTCCACCACAAAATATAGCCTCTACTTATTTGCTTTAAAATAGATTGCATTTGCAATCATCAAGTCAGGATTGATTTTGTTGTTTTGGTATTTACTTCTAAGAATTATTCCCTCTTGACTTGTTCAAATTTCATTCAGTTTTGGTATTTACTTCAAGAATCTTGCAATTTTTTTTTCAGTTGGTGAATGCAAGTGTGAGTTGCTAAGTAACTGGGGTTTATGGTGAAGTTTCCAGGGAAGAGTAAGTAATCTTTAAAACCTAATGGGTTCTTTCCTTGTTTTGATTAAGTTTACAAGACTGATAGATCTTGAAGTCGGTTTGAAGTAAATCTTGAAGTTCTTAAGTAGTTAGGGTGAAAGATTCTTGCTATGTTAAGGGGATTTGATGGTAGAGAATTTACTGAAACATAATGTGGTCAGTGGGTGGCTCCAATTGAAGGTGTTGTCTGTGTTTGCAGGAGCTTCTACAAAGATTTTCAGAGAGATAGGCGGATACTATTGAATTTCATTCTTTCAGGAAGCTTAATCAAGAAAGTGGTAATGCCTCCCGGAGCTGTTTCCTTGGATGATGTGGATCTTGATCAACTCGTTGATTTTGTCCTTAATTGTGCAAGAAAAGGTAGGGAATGTCCAGTACAAACTATAGCCTCTACATAATTGCTTTAAAATGGATTGCAATCAGCAAGTCAGGATTGATTTTTTTTTTTTGGGTAGGCGGACTCCTTGATTTATCTGACAGCAATCTGTTCCCTCATATGGTAAAATCGGACTTGCATATTCATTATTATCTGTTCAATGGTCATTATTTATGATGTTCTTGTTCAGGATTGAAAATACATTGATTTCTGTTCAATATTTACTATTTGTGAATGCTCCATTTACCGAGGCTTATCTATTGCAGCTTAGAATTATTTTCATATGGGGTTGTTGTGTAGCACTTTTTCCTATCCCAAAACATTATTTAGTGTGTTCTATGCACATCAATGTTTATTTTCATTCTTCAACGCTTTCCTTTTTGTATTAAGAGTAATGCGGTTTCAAATGATGAATTCTTTCTAGCTATAATCCTGAACTATCGGGTTTGCCTCCAAGAAGATTACCCCGCCTGTCCCTATTTCCACACCATCACCAATTTTGCCAACACTCTCAACATCAACGTCAGAATCAATTGACTGAACCATTTGAAGAGCTGTCCAGTTTATTCAAATCTCAGTCTCTCAGTTCCACACAATAACAAGAGTTAACATAGCTGCTGCTGATCTTGTGCTTGGATTGTCGTCATTTGCTACTGGTAGGCATGCTTATTATAGGTGTATATGTGTATGGTGGACCTGTAACTTCTGCTGTGATAAGTGTGACCATTTCATTTTGACAGTACTAGGTTGTAATTTGCTTTTTTTTAGCTCTAAGGTGCTATATCTATAGTACTGGTTATACCAAAAAAATAAAAGATGGGGGGAGAGTAATGGTTACCATTTTCAAAAAAAAAAAAAGACCGGGAGAGTAAGAGTACTTTCAGATTTTTCTCTGGTTCTATATTTGTACTACTGGTAACTTTGTGCTTAGGATGCTGGCACATGACTAGAAAACTATTAACAACATTGATGCAGATGTATCGTATAACTGCTCTAGGCAAGGAAACTCTTTCTGGAATTCTTTATTTGTTTTTATAACGGAGTAACTAGGGTGATATAATTTTGCCAAATTTATATGGGGCAGTTCCAAGTGAAAGATTTTGTAGCCAGTAAATTAAGCTTCTTGGATTTATTGTCTTCTGACCTCGGCATTCTAACTGCTCAGAACCTTTGTATTGGTTGGTGGCGGGATGGTTTTGCTAATAAAATTTCCATGTGTCATGCTCAATATTTTGCGTAGTGAATCTGGTGTTTTTCTTAGCCTTTTCTTGTTTTAAGTATAGATTGAGACTGTCTGGGACATTGGTACTACGATGGGTGAATTCACAACTTGCAAGGATTTTGAATTGGGTTGACCGGGCTATTCAGCCGGAGGTAATAACTTAGGGAGTTTCTAAATCTATTGATTGTAGTTCATTTAACAATTATATCAATTATTTAGCTGTTCCTTTGTCATTATACTTCTATTCCCTATGCCATTTGTCGTTAATCATTTATCATTTTAAATTTTTCTATCTCATGTCTTATCTCCTTTTTTATAAAGTTAAATGAGGCATCTCCTGGTTTCAATATTCACTCCTATGATAATAAGAGTAAATTGAAATCCTCCTTCTAACCAAAGACCAGTCTTTTAGCATATGAAGTTAATTACCTTTTTATGGTTTTCCAGCGGTGGGTACCGGTTTCACCTCAACAAAGGCATGGAAGTTCCGTTGTTGAAGTCTACAGGATTGTGGAAGAGGTTCACAAATCATACTCTGTTCTTTTGCATAGTTATTTTTCTCAATTTTCTCTGTTTTCTGGGATCAGTTTATTAAGTTTCCGCGGCATAAGTTTATTGTGTTTCGTAATGGAATTACAGTAATATGGAAGAAGAGTTGCGATAATTTGTCAGCAACAAGGAAAGTTATTTCTTTATTGATTTGTTTTATGTACAGCGGGAGAACTGGACTTTAAATTAGTAACCTATGAAATCATAATGCTACACTAAAAAAGCCAAATCTAAATTATAGGCTTTTGTGCTTGAGAGCTAAGTTTGATCACAAACTACTCTCAGCTGCGAGATGAAGTTTGTGTGTCCTTCCTGTCCATGTTATCTATAGCAGCCTAGCTTCTTTTACTTTTGGTGCATGAAACTTAAATGAAAAAATACTTAGCTTTTGGAACATCTACACTTGAAGATTCACAAGCTTCTAAAGCTCCAGTTCCCTACCCATGGGGTGGGTGGGAAAAAAATAGAAAGAGGAAGTCAACTTTAAAATGTGGTTCAGATTTTGAACATTCTGCTTTTATCATTGTTGATTCTGATATACCGACAGTGGTTTACAAATGCTTTTATACGATACCACATTTTGTAATGAGTTGAACAATTTTCTCACTGCAGACGGTCGATCAGTTCTTTGCTTTGGAAGTTCCAATGAGGCCAGGAGAACTGGGTAGCCTCTTTCGCGGCATTGATAATGCATTTCAAGTATATGCAAAGACCGTTTTAGATAAGATTGGTATATAGTTTCTTTCTGCACAATCTTAAAGATTTCCTTTTTTTTTTCTCACAGTGAAGAATCCTTCATACTGTAATTTTACATGCCTGTTGTTGCAGTTTATTAGCTTAATTGTCTCCTGGTTCATTTTGTGTCTTGCACTATGGTTTGATGACTGACATCAATGTAATGGATGAAGGAACTATTAGATCAGAATCTGTTTTCTGTAGTATACAAAACCCTTTCACCGTAGGAAGGGCAGGGTACCTCTTTACAGCATAATTTCAAAGTTATCCTTCCCACTGGAACTATAAATATTCTGTCCGAGTGACCAATAATTGGATATCCTAGTTTTATTATTTCACTCTTTTCTTGCAAATGATATGGATGAATTGCCAATGTACCCATTTGACGACCCTTCATCGCCATCCCAGTTTCCCATTGACAGAATTTAGCATGTTGAATTTTCAAATAGCTTTGAAGCTTTTATTTAGTGGCTCTCTTTTTATGGCAACGAAAAGTTGTACCGTGTAAATTATTTGTATTCTTCTACTTCTCTGCTCATCTTTTTGCATTTGCATATCTTGCATTTGTTCTGCAGAACTATTTGCTGCTAAATTGAACCTATATATTTCATGGTGAACTTGCTACCATTTGCATGCAGCTAATAAGGAAGATATTGTTCCACCTG
>JAJOOS010001945.1:0-34919 GCA_029582725.1 Solanum chiquidenum
AGATTTTACGAAAATGGGCATAACTTCTTCGTCCGAACTCCGAATGAGGTGAAACGAAGTGCGTTAGGTAGCTAACTCAAAGGGCTTTCCATGGATATATTATTTGCCACCAAATAATTTGTGTGCTAGGAGATATGACCCTCGAAAAAGACTTCACTTGGAAATTTCGGATTTTAATACGGTTGCTCTAAAATTTGGGTTAGACCCATTACCCACTCAATTTGACCCCCTAAACAAGAATATGAAGTTGGATTTTCTAAAAACGAAACGGATTTTTTTATAAATAGCTAAACCAGTTTCCGGTAACTTCCGAAGCACATTTTTAAGAACTTTTTGGGTCATTTCATGTGGTCTTGATGACGGGCCATAGTTGCGCCCGTAGAGTCAAGGCAGTGAACCTCTCTAGCCAGACCCTTAGACCCCCACGCCTAAGTGAGGACCACGAGGACTGTCACGGTTCGTGGTCCTTCACCAACCGTGGGGGCGTCCGTGGAGCCTTACCAGTAAGACCCTTAGCTAGTCCCTCCAGACCACAGCCCAAGTGGAGATCACATACACTTTTACGGTCCGTGGTCTTTTACAAGAGCCGTGGTAGGGCTCGTGGACTCAGACCCTCAGCTAGTAGTCACCAACTCCAGACCACGACCGACTTCACGGTCCATGAAGGTGGTCGTGGTCATCCCGTCTGTAGTTTAAGTCAGGGTTATTTCAGTCTTTTTCTTATTCGTTTGACACCTAAACTATGTCGTTTTAACCCTAAATTTTATGGTTTTAGTCAGTTTAAGCCTAGAAATATAACTAGAACTTACCCAAGTCATATCTTTAATCAAAACTTAGAAAATTAGAAGCGAAAGGAGAGAAAGAGGCGACCAACCCTAAGTTCAAGAACGCAATAAGTTTCCTCCAGTTCCAGCCCCAAAATAGAAAGATTTGTCCATGGAATTCGTCACCAGGTATGTGGGATTTCACTAGTGGGTTCCTTTCACCCATTAGGTCCCTAGTTTTCAGTCAGTTTCTTGATTCCCTTATTATGACTAGACCTAGGGTTTCTTGAATGTTAGCATTATTAGGTTCTTAGCTATTAGAATGATCCAAATCAGAGTAGTATGTTATTATTCAGTCTATTGCATGAATTTTAGAACTCTAGTTATGTAGTTCTTTAGTTCTTGAATTACACATGTTATGCCAGCTATTTCAGTTATTTTAGATATACATGCCTCAGTTTGAAATGTGTCATTATTAGTTATTTATGCGCATTCTCAGTTTGCATATCATTTTGAGCTTCCAGTCTATCACAATAATTCAGTCATAATGTGTTAATCACTTAGTCCATTGGGAGTAGCATAATACCGAGTTGGACTAGGGTTCAGCATACCCAAACAGTCCCAAAACTACTAGCCACGTAGGTTGTAAGTCCCCTCTGTGGGCATCATTTTAGTGATCATGTCAGCATGCCTCTACACCTTTGGCGGGTGTATTGGGTCCTTTCGATGGGGCGTATACATCGAACTCCACATTTAGCTCATATGGTTTTATTATTGGTTATTAGTTGCTCCTACAGCTCAGTCAGACTCTATTGCATTGACCATTTTCAGTACAGTCAGTATTTAGTCTCAGTATGTCATAAATTGGTCATTTCATTCAGTTAGCTCAGTATTCAGTATCTATATCATGTTCAGATTATGCACTTGCTTTACTGCTTTTTCAATGTGTATTTCATATTTATTCTATCTTGCATGCTCAGTACCTTTCAAGTACTGACGCATATATTGCGCTACATCTTCTCGTAATGTGGGTTTAGGTCCCCAACAGTCAGATCACGCTTAGATCGGTTTCTGATCTCCAGTTCAACAATATCAGCGGTGAGTTCTCATTCTTCAAGGACAATAGTCATGTTATCTTTTCAGTATTTTAGTCCTTTAGTTTCAGTTTTGCTAGACTTAGCTAGGGTATGTCCCAGCATTTCTAGTCAGTTAGAGGCTATTTTCAGACATAGCTAGACTCAACTTAGTTATTGAGTTTGGTCTTTCTTTTGTATTAAACTTTCAGATTATATATTTAGTTTTAGTATATGGGTATTTCCCGTCATTTCAGTTTTATTTATGATTTAACTTCCGCATAAGTTATTATTATCCTTAGTATGCTCATGCCATGCCAGCAGGGTTAGCTTGGGATCACTTGTGATCCTAGGTCCCGTGTCTGCGTCTCGGGGGTAGCTCGGGGCGTGACAACCTGGGCTCAACTCAACTCAACTTAACTCATTTCAATATAAAGCAATAATATGAATGCAATATAATGAAAAACATTTAAAACATGGATAACAACTCTGTGTATTTAGAAATACAATTGTAACTTTGTATGTATGCAAGGATACAATGTAAACTCTGAATGTATATAAAAATACAATTTACTTATGTGTATATAAGAATACAAAATACTGATGAGGAGTTTCTCTAACCGACAACCATCACGTAAAAGCTATTGTGATTATACAATGTTTTGCCTCACGCTGCCAGAGTCGTCCTATACCTTGCCGAGGGTATAGAACCTGACTACTAAGTGGATCCACTAGTATATGCTAAAAAGCACTTAATTATCTAAAAAGTATGACCCTTTTCTACCCATGGTGGCTACATGGTTTTATGGGGGCTGGGAGTTGTCTGAACTCTCCCCCATATCGGTGCTCAATACTACTTCCAAAATATACTAGCTCAATATATTTAAAAACATAACTCTGTGGTTTGAGATAATTGCTCAAAACTTAGCCCAAAGGCTATCTTGGAAATCAAAGTTTCCTCTCTTGCTTAATTGTGAAAGCATTTACTCTTTATTGAAAACTAGCTCAAAGGCTCTTTGGAAATCAATGTTTCCTTTTCTTGTTTAAATGTGAAAATATTTTACTCTTTGGGAATACATAGTCCCGATACTCTTTTGAAGAAATGAACTTCAATCTTTACTTTTTACTCAACTCAAAACTTAAGTCTTAAAACAAAGTTAAAACGTTTGTAAAAGACTTTTGGAAAACTCTATGAACTTCTATTGACTTGACTCTTAACTCCTCTTGACTTGACTCTTAACTTTCCTTGAATGGAATTATGGATTCAAGGCTCATGATCTCATGTTATGGATGACTTCATGTTGTTAATACCTAACTTAGAGTGTAGAAATCAACTAGGAAACATAGGTACGCTTCAAGGGAACTTGTACGGAAATAAATGGGAAGAAGTAGAAGACCTGGCGTCCCTGCCGCTCTGAGTGGCACGGGGCGCCAGACCCAAAACTTCAGAACTGAAGTTGGGGTACGCTGGCTGGCGCGGCGCCTCAGGTGCAAAACTTTAGAACCCAAAGTGGGCGCTCTGGCTGGCGCGGCGCCCTAGACCCCTGCCCAGAAAACTACAATTTTTCTTTGTCATTTTTCAACTCTAAAACCTCTAGTTTTGATTGGTTCTTTCCCCAAACACTTAGATTCGACTACATAACCAAAATATGCAAGAATCTACTCAAAACGGCACCTAAATTCATGAATTTGAATCAGCAACTCCTCAATAATTTCAACAAATCTAGAACTCAATAAAACTTCAACAAAACCCATCAAGAACTCAATTTCCAAACCTTCAAGAACATAAATTCACTGAAATAAATCATGATTGGTACGTGGGTGAACTAACCCAACTCTATGTGATCTCACATACCTCGTAGGGATCACCCCTTGACGAAATTCATAAGCAATTCTTCAAAAACTTGGCGATTTCCTTGCTTCTCCTTCTCGTTTCTCCTCTTCTTTTCTCTTCTCTCAAAACCCTAACTTATTTTCAATAGCCTAAACTGAATCCCATCAGTTGAGACCCCAACTTAATTACCAAAAACAAATTTAATTAATTGGGTAGTGAAAATACCACAATACCCTTCTAAAATCCGGTTTTGACTTTCCTTAACTAGACAGCCCAACTTCAAATGGACATATCTCACTCATACGAACTTGAAACTGAGCAAACTCGGCGGCGTTGGAAATATAATTCAAAGATATTTCCTACGGTATCTTGTAGAACACATAAATCATCCTGAGGTAGGAGTTATGGTCATTAAAAGTTGACCCAAAACTCAACTTAACTTAATTTTGTCAAATTTTCCAGATTTTTCATTCTTTCCAAAAATGACTCTTTCTAATTCTATCTCTTTCTAGTTGCGGGGTCTTATACTTATCGGCAATACTAATGCTCCCAATTGATGAATTGATTGAATTAACAAGGTCAGGGGCCTATGCAATATTTAGATTTGAGTAGATCCCATATGAAATCATTTGATTAAGATAACGACAAACAAGTCAAATGTAACACCTCACTTTTTGAAAGAACTAGAAAGACTTAGAATTGGAAAGAAACTGTTTTTTTTGGGAAATAAGCAAATTTGGAAAATTTGACAAAGTTAAGCTAAGTATGAGTTTTGGGTCGACTTCAAACGACCATAACTCCTAGATCAGGATGTGTTAGTGTCTACCAGATACCGTAGGAAATATATTTGAATTATCTTTCCAACACCACAGAGTTTGCTCAGTTTTGAGTTCGTATGAGGGAGATATGTCCATTCAAAGTTGGGTTGTCTAGATAAGGAAAGTCAAAACCGGATTTTAGAAGGGTATTATGGTCTTTTCACTACCCAATTAATTAAATTCGTTTTTGGTAATTAAGTAGGGGACAAAACTGATTGGATTCAGTTTACGCTTCATAAAAATAAGTTAGGGTTTTGAGAGAGGAGAAAAGAGGAGAGGATCAAGGCATTCGTCGAGGTTCTTGTGTTTTGTTGCGGATTTTCACCATGGGTTTAATCCCTAAGAGGTATGTAAGCTTCCATAGTATTGGTTTTGTTCACCCACAAGCCAATCATGTTATTTTCAGCGAAATTTCATTCTTGAAGTTGAAGGATTAGAGTTCTTGATGAGTTCTTGAGAAGTGTTCTTGAAGTTCATCCTAAATCTTGTTGTGTTGGGTTTTTTAATGATTTCTTGAGATGGAAGTGAGTGTTTTGAGGGATATATTGAGTATATTAGAATGTACTTATGTTAAGTAATAGAATTCAATTGATTGGGGAAGAAACCGTTCGATTCTAGGCGAGTTAGGGTGAGAAAACAAGCAAAGAAATTCATCGGGTTTTCTGGGTTGGGGCCTGGCACGTCGCGCCAGCCAGTGCACCCTAAATTATTCTCTGAAGTTTAGGGGCTAGGGCCCCGCGCCACTCAGTGCGCCAGGGCCGCCTGCCCCGTCCAGTTTGCAATCGGTTGCTCCGTTTGAGTTCTTTTGAAGGGTACCTTCACTCCTTTTCGATTCTAACTACTCTAAGCTACTTCTAAACACCTAGAAATCATTCATAACATGATCATAACCTTGAATTCATAATTCAAATTCAAGGTAGAGTTAAGAGTTAAGTTTTGAGAATTTTTTCGAACATTCTAAGAAAAATCCCTTTGAGTCCTTTTGTGGAGTTTTCTACAACTTCTAGTAACTTGTTTCAAGACTTGATCAAGTGAGTGTGAGAATGAGAAGAATGTATTCATGAGTCTACTTTGTCATCACGATATCCTTCATATCATGAACTGTAACACACTAGAAAATTTTGAGATAAGACTTGAACCGTTCTTCGTAGTAAGTGAGATTTTACCAAGGAATTAAAAATTTCTTGAGTGTTAAGGTCACTAGATGTAGCACCTTGAGTTCCAAAAAGAACTAAATTGGAAATAGCAATATCTGAAATTTTGCAAGTTAAGCTAAGTATGAGTTTTGGGTCGAATTCAAATGACCTTAACTCCTATCTCAGGATGAATTAGGTGTGCTACAAGATACCGTAGGAAATATCTTTGAATTATATTTCCAACGCCACCGAGTTTTCCTAGTTTCGAGTTCGTATGAGGGAGATATGTCTATTCGAAGTTGGGTTGTCTAGATAAAGAAAATCAAAACCGGATTTTAGAGGGCTATTTTGGTCTTTTCCTTACCCAATCAGATTTAATTCGTTTTTAGTAAGATTTCAAGGATCTAATCCTATTAGTTTCAGTTTTATAATCTAAATTTACGCCTAGGGTCTTAGTTGAGAGTTCAAAAAGAGAAAGGAGGAGAAAAGAGGAAAGGATCAAAGTGTTCATCAACATTCTTGAGTTTGTTTGCGGATTTTCGCCATGGGTTTGATCCCTAAGAGGTATGTAAGCTTCCATAGTGTTGGGTTAGTTCACCCACACGCCAAACATGTTATTTTCAGCGTAATTGTATTCTCAAAAGTTGAAGGATTTAAGTTCTTGATAGGTGTTCTTGAAGTTCATTCTAAATCTTGTTTTGTTGGGGTTTTGATGATTTCTTGAGATGAAAGTGATTGTTTTGAGTGGATTAGTGTGTACTTAGGTTGGGTAATTGAATCTAAGGAAAACTTGAGAAAAGAAATTGATTAAAAGCGATTTAGGATCAGAAAATGAGAGGCGAAATTCGTCGAGCTTGGCCTGGGCTGGGGCAGCGCCCCCCAGATGCGCCCAAGGGGATGGGGAGGCACCCCTGAAGTGCGCCCATATGTAGCCTCTGAAGTTTGGGGCTGATGCCCCGCGCCCGGAACGCGCCAAGGTCGCCTGCCCCCAATCATTTTCCGTCGGTTGTCTCGTTTGAGCCCCTTTTAAGTGTACCTTCACTCCCTTTGATTTTAATCACTCTAAACTACTTCTAAACACTTAGAAATCATTCATAACATTAATCATAACCTTGAATTAATAATTCAAATTCAAGGTAGTTAAGAGCTAAGTCTTGAGAGTTCTTCCGCACATTTTGAGAGAGTCCATTTGAATCCTTTTGAGGAGTCTTCTAAAATTTCTAATAGCTTGTTTCAAGACTCAAGTAAGTGAGAATGAGAGTGAGGATAATTTATTCATGAGTCTACACTATCACCGATATCCTTCATATCATGAACCATAACTCTTGAATTCATAATTCACATTCAAGAGAGAGTTAAAAGTAGAGTTCAAGAAAGTCTTTGAGTTCAATTGTGAATCCTTTGAGATAAACTATTGACTTGAACTAAGTTTTGAGGAATTAAGTAAGAGAATGAGAAGAGTCGT
The DNA here is from genome assembly GCA_029582725.1 of Solanum chiquidenum. Lineage (NCBI taxonomy): Eukaryota > Viridiplantae > Streptophyta > Magnoliopsida > Solanales > Solanaceae > Solanum > Solanum chiquidenum. The sequence continues at coordinate 7,091 of JAJOOS010001945.1, forward strand.
ATACATGAGTTCCATGTAGTTATGTAGACATTCGAGTCGAGTCGTTCATGCCCATAAATTCCGCATGGACTCCATAAATTGAGTATCATTAAGAGGAGTAGTATCTTCAAGTTCTAAGTCTTGAGTATTGAGTTCCTAATCCCCTTTGAGATTATAATTCTAATAATAGGACTATCATATGTTACCCATGAAGTCTTTGAGTTGAATTGTCCATGCCCATAATTCCACATGAACCCTATAAGTCGAACAATCTTGAGATGATAAATATCTTTGAGCCCTTGAGTTGAGTAGTTCATGCTCATAATTCCGCACGAACCTTCTGAGTTGAGCACTCTTGAAATGAGTAGTATCATTGAAGTTCTTGAGTTCCAAGTATTGAGTTCTATTTATGGCTATTGAAAACTTTGCATTGAGTCGTTCACGTCTATAATTCAACATGAACCATATTTTAAGAAGTCTTTTACAAATGTTTTAACTTTGTTTTAAGACTTAAGCTTTGAGTTGAGTAAAGAGTAAGAGTAAAGTTCATTTCTTCAAATATTATTCGGGAACTAAGTATTCCCGAGAGTTAAAATGTTTTCACATTTGAACAAGAATGGGAACATCGATTCCAAGAGAGATTTTAAGCTAAGTTTTGAGTAATTATCTCAAACCAAAGAAAAAAGTTTTGTTTTAAAAACATATGAGCTAAGTATATTTTTGGGAGTAGTATTGAGCACTGATATGGGGATGCGAGTTCATAATAACTCAAGTCTCCATAAATCATGTAGCCATCATGGATAGTAAATGATCATACTTTTTATATGATTCCTGAAGTGCTTTTTAGCATAGACTAGTGGATCCACTTAGTTAAGGCGTCCTATACGACGACAAAGTATATGACAGTTCTGACAGCGTGGGCAAGACGTTGTATCATCACTTAGGCTCATAGTGGTGATTGTCGGTTAGAGAAACTCCCACAAAGTTATACTGTATTTTTATATACACATTGAGTATTATTGTATTTTTCAATACATTGAGTTTCTATTTACAGTTTTACAGCTTTCCATATATATTGCATTTTTTACTATTGCTTTATCCTTGAGTATCATGAGTTGAGTATTGCGGGTTGAGTATCTTGAGTTGAGTACCTTCGAGCTGAGTATCTTGAGTTGAATTGTGCTTCATTGATTCGAGTACCTTATTGTTGAGTTGAGCCCCATTTCACTGAGTTGAGAACCTTATTAGTGAGTTGAGTATCTTATCCTTGAGTACTTATGAGTTGAGTAAGTTTGAGTAGTTTTGAGTATCCCTTGAGTTGAGTAAGTTTGAGAAGAGGTAAGTATGTTTCCTTTTTATCAAGTTTCAAGCTTATGTTATGCTTTGAAATTCCCCTTACGTACATTCCATGTACTGAGCCATTTGGCCTGCATCTTTTCATGATACAGATTCAGGTATTCGGGATCATTAACAGGAGCTTCGTTGATACCATATGGAGTTCGAGTTAACTATGGTGAGCCTCTTTGCTTCCGGAGGATTTCATTTACTTTTCAGTTATATCAGTTGTTAGGATGTCGTGGGTCTTGTCCCGACTTCCATCTTTGTTATTTAGAGGCTTCATAAATAGATAGTAGAGTTTGAGAAGTCTGTTTCATTTATCTTATTAAATGTATTAAAGACTTGAGTTGCCTATTTTTGGCTAGTTGAATATTCCATTTTTTATTCAGAGTTATTCATTTGAGTTAAAGATTTGTAAGTTTCATGAATTATATTCAGTTTTTAAGCTTTTGCATGCTTAAGTTAATCTTCCACTTGTAGTCGATGAGGGTACGCTTGGGGACCAACAATGGTTCTTGAGTGCTGGCCACGTCCAGGGTGTAGGCTTGGGTTGTGACATGAACCATAACTCTTGAATTCATAATTCACATTCAAGAGAGAGTTAAGAGTAGAGTTCAAGAAAGTCTTTGAGTTCAATTGTGAATCCTTTGAGATCAACTATCGATTTGAGCTAAGTTTTGAGGAAGTAAGTATAAAAATGAGAAGAGTTGGATACATGAGTTCCATATTGTTATGTAGACCCTCGAGTCGAGTCGTTCATGCCCATAAATTCCGCATGAACTTCATAAGTTGAGTACCTTTGAGAGAGTAGTATATTCAAGTTATAAGTCTTGAGTATTGAGTTCCTAACCCTTCTGAGATTATATTACTAATCATGAAACTATTACATGTTACCCATGAACTCATTAAGTTGAGTAGTTCATGCCCATAATCCCGCATGAACCATATGAGTCGAGAAAACTTGAGATGAAGAGTATCATTGAGTCCTTGAGTTGAGTTGTTCATGCCCATAATTCCACATGAACCTTATGAGTTGAGCATTTTTGAAATGAGTAGTATCATTGAAGTTCTTGAGTTCTGAGTTGTTGAGTTCCGAGTATCGAGTTCTTTGTATGGTTATTGAAAACCTTGAATTGAGTCGTTCATGTCCATCATTCGGCATGAACCCTATTTTGAGAAGTCTTTTACAACTTTTTCTAAACTTGTTTTAAGACTTGAGCACTTGAGTTGAGAAAGAGTAGAGTCGAGTCCATTTTCCTTAAAATGATATATGGGAACTAAGTATTCCCAAGAGTATATGTTTTCATATTTAAAAGAGGAGGAAACTGAGATTTCCAAAAGAGTTTTGAGCAGTTGAGTAACTTCTCTTTTTAGAGAAAGATTTTGAGTAATATTCTCAAACCACAGAAAGAGTTATGCTTTTAAACATATGAGCTGAGTATATTTTGGGAGTAGTATTGAGCACCGATATGAGGGAGAGTTCATACAACTCACAGCCCCCATAAACTATGTAGCCGACGTGGGTAGAAAGGGTCATACTTTTTGGATGATTCCTTAGTGCTTTTTAGCACAGACTAGTGGATCCACTTAGTTGAGGGTCTTATACCTTGGCAAAGTATATGACAGTTCTGGCAGCGTGGGTGAGACGATGTATCATCACATAGCTCATAATGGTGGTTGTCGGTTAGAGAAACTCCCACAGAGTTATACTGTATTTTTATACACACACTTAGTAGTATTGTATTTTTCAATACATTGAGTTGCTATCTACAATTTTACAGCTTTCCTTATATATTGCATCTTTTACTATTGCTTTATCCTTGAGTATCATGAGTTGAGTACCTTCGAGTTGAGTATCTTAAGTTGAGTATCTTGAGTTGATTTGTGCTTCATTGTGTCGAGTACCTTATTGTTGAGTTTCACTTAGTTGAGAACCTTATTACTAAGTTGAGTATCTTATCCTTGAGTACTTCTAAGTTGAGTAAGTTTGAGTAGTTTTGAGTATCCTTAAGTATTCCTTGAGTTGAGTAAGTTTGAAAAGAGGTAAGTATGGTTCCTTTTTATCAAGTTCAAGCTTATGTTTATGCTTTAGAATTCCCCTTACATGCTCGTACATTCCACGTACTGAGCCATTTGGCCTGCATCGTTTCATGATGCAGATACAGGCATTCAGGGTCATCAACATGAGCTTCATTGATACCACATGGAGTTCAAGTTAGCTATGGTGAGCCTCCTTGCTTCCAGAGGGTTCCACTTTTACTTTCAGTTATATCAGTTGTTAGGAGGTCGTGAGTCTTGTCCCGACTTCCATCTCTGTCATTTAGAGGCTTTATAGATAGACTGTAGGTTTCAGAAGTCTGCTCATTTATTTTATTAAATATTTTAAAGACTTAAGTTGCCTATTTTATGGCGAGTTGAATAATTTATTTTTATTCAGAGTTTTTCATTTGAGTTAAAGCTTTGTAATTGAGTTTCATAAATTTTATTCAGTTTTTAAGCTTTGTATGCTTGAGTTAGTCTTTCGCTTGTAGTCAGCCAGGATGAGGGTTCCCTGGGAACCAACAATGGTTCTCATGTCGACCACGTCCAGGGTGTAGGCTCGGGTCGTGACATCAACCTCCTGAATAAGAAAATTCTATGGAACCGACTTTTCTTTCTTAAAGGAAAACTAACCAAAACATTTTCTCACACTTTATTTATTTTGATTATAAAGGTGGTATGTCCAACTAATTTCATAGATTTCGGTTCCATCCATCTGAGTAATTTTTCAGTAAGATTACTAAGCTCATTTCTGGAAGGCTCAACCCTATGCTACCTCTTATGTTCTCTAAGAATCAAAGTGATTTCTTGAAGGATAGATTTATTACAGAAAATGCATAGCTAGCTTAGGAGATTGTCCAGAATATCAAAAGTAAGAATTAAGGACATAATTTGGTTTTGAAACTTGATATGGTAAATGTATATGATAGAATATCTTCACCTTTCCTTATTGTTTTATTTAGAGAATTTAAATTTCCTACTACAATTACCAACATGATAAAGGGCATTATTTTCAAGGCATAATATATAAATATGTTCTTTAACTTGGCATCTGCTCACATTTATGCCCTTCAACTTTGGGTGTACAGAAATAGACACTTAAACTTGTTTAAAGTTGAACAAATAGACACATACATCTTACGTGACATCCTACCTGACAATTTGAGTCCTACATGGTGTCCTACGTGTATTATGTCATGTAGGATTCATGTGTCTACTTGTTAAACTTGTATAAAGTTGAACAAACAGACACACGAGTCCTATATAACATAGTACACATAAGACACCACGTAGGCCATAAATTACAACGTATGATGATGTGACGCCTCAACTTAAGATTAGAAGTCACACATCGGCAAAACACAAGAAAGATGTTGGGTATACAAGTAAGCAAATCTTACCAACTAGTGACACGTTTTAAAGTCGTGCGGGCCTAGGCCCAAAGCTGACAATATCACTAGTCGGTTGAGCCGTTACAAATGGTATCAGAGCCACTCTTGTGTCAGCCTTGTCGATGTGAGCCAGAGTTCAACTGAGTTCAGGCAAATCACGGTAAGGCAGGTCAAACCTTAGTGTTAAGTCTAGGCAAATCCCATTCGTGGAGCAAACCTCAGCGAGGACACTAGTTTATAGAGGGGGTGTATGTGACGCCCCAACTTGAGATTAGAAGTTCCACATCGACAAAAAACAGAAGAGATGTTGGGTATATAAGTAAGCAAGCCTGACCAACTAGTGATGTGTTATAAAGTCGTGCGGGCCTACGCCTAAAGCGGACAATATCACTTGCGGGCTGGGCCGTTATAGATGTTACGTAGGACGTGTGTGTCTATTTGTTCAACTTTATACAAGTTTAAGTATCTACTTGTTCATCCTGAAAGTTGAAGAACATAAATGTGAAATAAGATCAAGTTAAAGAGCATATTTAGCCCGTCATGCGTTCTTTCCACTTGGGGCTCGCTGTGCCAAAAGCGAGAAAACCCCTGCCTTTATGTATTATTATGCATATAATATATACAAATTCCATATTTTTTTATATTCCAAATTCGAAGTCCCAAATTTGACACATTTTTTTTTATTCAAAAAATCAAATTCAAATTTACCTATATTAGTATGATTTATGCCCACGGCCTTTGGATTGATTTTCTCACAATTATAATATCAAAAAGAAAGGTGTTACGTGTCAATTTTCATGATAAAGGGACCAAAGTAAAAGTATTATGGAAGTTCATATTCTTGAAATTAGACCAAAAATCCAAGAAAACTCTGAGCACAAATCAGCACTACACAGTGTGTATGGAAATGGGGAGATGTCTTCTTTCATCCACAATTTCTTCTTTGAGAATTTGTCAGTTACCCAGAATTCGTCTTCCTGCATTTCCCAAGAGTTGTAGCACAAATTCACAATATGGGTTTTGTACAAGTTTGTCCACTAGTGGGGGATTTTGCACCAAGGCTGCTTTATCGGAGGTGGGTATCAAGAAAGAGTACTCAAAGATTGCTGCTGATTCAACCGGAAGTATCCCCTCCAGTGAGCTACTCCAAGTGGTTGAAGCTGCAGCCAAGACTGGTGCTCAGGTTTGGCCCCCTTTCATAATCTGGTTTTATTTCTATGTTCTTTGCAATTTTCTGCTTAAAGATTGAATTGTGTGTTCTTATTTACAATGGATTATTTATTGAATTAGAATACCCTATGTTCTGTTGAGCTATTAGAGACAGGGAACTGGTTACCTAGAGGATAAGTTGGATGCTTAAGAATATGATGTTAAGCTTCATTGAGGAGTTTGGATGTTGGAGAAAGATAAATACTCCATCCGTTCACTTTTACTTGTCCACTTTGAACTTTGCACGCTCTCTTAAGAAACAATGTTTAATATGATATTAATTATTCTTGTGTCTTAAGAAATAATTTAGGGAATAAATGATTAATGTTGAGGGTAAAACATAAAAAAAAAAGAAAAAAAAGAAAGGTTCTTACCCTTTGGGGTGGCCCAGTGGTTTGGCCTTGGGACTTCCATGTTGGAGGTCTCAAGTTCGAAACCCCTTGCCAGCGAAAGCAAGGGGTTTGCCTTCTGGGTCGAGCTCGTCGCACTAGGCTTGTCTAGTGCGGGTTACCTCTCCTATGTGGTTTGCGAGCTATTGCATAGGAGCGGGGGTTTTACCCTGTGCGCACCCAAAGGGTAGCGGCTGCGGGTTTCCCTTGTCATCAAAAATAAAGAAAGAAGAAAGGTTCTTCCGTTGATATGCTAAAAGTGTCAAGTAAAAGTGAGATTTTAGTGCTGACTATGGTCATGGAATATCGATGTCTTACTTTTCTTTCTATGGACAAATTAAGGAATATTCAATTTCCTTTTCCATTACTTCTATATCTCCCATCTGCATCTAGAATTTAAATAATCTCTCTGGCTCCCAATCTATTACTTTGTTTCTCATTTTTCTCATTTTCATTTTAGGTTGTAATGGATGCTGTGAATAAGCCCCGAAATGTTACCTATAAAGGGCTCACTGACCTAGTGACCGAGTAAGACTCTGTATTACTTCCCTTTGGCGGTGGTTATTTTTTCGTATCAGAATTGACATAGTGCTTCTGTTTCTTTTCTTCTATGCCGATGATCAGTGGCATATTGTTTCTAATAAATTTTTCATTCTTGTTGCAGTATTGTTTCTCAGTTTCTGGTGATAACACTGAGCACTGTATGGTTCACTGTAATTAGTGAATCTACTTCTATCACTATCACTATGTCTAGTTTTGTAGCAAAGAATATTTTCTTTCCTTTTTATTTTCTATGCTTCCATTGAAATGATTTAATTCTTTATCAGACTGTAGTAAATATTCTTTGACTTCCTTCCATCATTATGTGATCATTGGTTACTGCTCCGTGATACTTCTTTTTCTTGCTGGAGGAACATTTCCCCATTCTCTTAAGACCATTGCTTGAATTTAACACTAAAGTTAAAGAATGCCTTGTTAGCGAGTATGTACGGTCTCACTTTATCCGTTGACCTTATGCTTAACAATTTGGTGATTTATGTGACCTACCTTTTAGTTGCTCCTTAGGTTGTGATAGTCATTTTATTTTTTTATGTGGAGACTCTCATCATGCTGTCACAGTAACATGTGTTGGCTTAAACTTATTGCAGCACAGATAAGAATAGTGAAGTTGCTATCCTTGAAGTCGTGAGGAAGAATTTTCCAGATCATCTAATTCTCGGGGAGGAAGGAGGAATTATTGGGGATTCATCATCTGATTATCTTTGGTGCATTGATCCTTTAGGTTTGTTCTACAGATCTCTAACTTCATGGCAATGAAAGTAGCTACACATATTAGCTAGACACTCTATTGTGGTTAAGAACTTATGTAGGTCCTCAAAAGTAGAAATGAATTGTCAAAGTTCCAAGTGGTTTTAACTTGTAATGGTCAGGTTATTTTATTTTGAAGGGGTCACATTTAACTAGTTCCGGTTTAACAAATATACAACTTTGCTAGCCTAAATACTAGCAGATTTTACACACGCTAAGGCATGTAATTGCACAAGCAATATATGGATGAATATTGAGTGTCGTCCTAATTTCATAGTCGAAAATGGGTGGAGGTATCGAACAATCAAGTAAAATAGCTAAGTATTGAAAAAAGGAAAGAATATAACTAACACTAACTAGCTAAGAGAAAATCTTGTGGTAGCAACTAACAAGCCTAGTGTTTCTGACTTCACTTAATTATTTCATTTGGACCTTTATCATCCTCTTGATCTTACTGATAATGTGAGCTAAGTCGGAGTTCATAATTATTCAGGGTACATTCCTATGTCAAGTGAAGCTAACCTTCTTAACTAATAACCTATTTTTGATGGTTGTTAAGATAAGGAGGATGCAATGAGTTTAGCTCTATTTTCCATGCCTCTGGTTTGAAGTAGAAGCCCATCTATTTGATTAGTATGGATCTCAATCTTTTCAATCCTGATTCTAAATGACGAATCTCTCCTGAGTTGCCTTAAAATCTAGAGAAGGATCTAGTTGGTGGTCAATCAATGAAAAGCATCAAATACAAGATTGAAAAAACAATGTACTTGTTAGTAATAAAGACCAGGAAAAATAGTAATTAGTCCAAGCTTCATGATAATCCTAAATTGGAAATTAACAAAATGAAAGAAAGAAACTCTATTTGGTGTCCAAGTCTCTTCAAAAGCTCCTTGTCTTGTGTCTTATTTGGCCTTGAAAAACTGATTTTTGTTCCTTATTATGGTCTTGGAAGTTCCCTTTCTTTTCCCTCTTTGTTTCTTCCAAAAAATCTTGAATCATTCATAGCCTTACGAAGTAAAACTGGTTCATGCTAAGAGTTGAGAGCATCATAGACACCCAAGGAGGTGGTGTAGTAGTTGAAGAGTTGGAATAGTAATTCTTTTGAAACGGGTAACTTGTATTCCTCAGCATTAAGGGCTATGCTGGCCACCTCCAAAAAGTATGAACAGAGAAGAGAGAAAAAAAGAAGAAAATAGAAACAGAAATACTTACAAAGAACCTACAAAATCCACCAATTGGATTTCCTCTTCTATATTTTGTTCTTTACACCAAAAACCTAAGGAAGTATGGAGTAATAATCTTAGAACCAGTTTCTCAGTAAGGGATGACATTGAGTAAATTATTCTCTTATACTGAAGACTTGTTGGGGAGATTTGCTTGAAACCTGTATTGTTAGGAGGTAGTAAGTGGATTACGCGAGACGCAAGCTGACCCGAACACCACAGTTCCCAAATAAAAAAGAGAAGAATTGAGAACTTCGTGAAGAATCTCCTAAACAACATATTTTCAAAGTGAAATTTAGAAGTAGAAGGAAGAAATTTTGCTTGTGCTTTATCTTACCTATAAAACTGAATTCCGGTGTCTCTTTTTTGTCTTGCAAGTCCCCTCTTTATATGCAAACCCGAAATCCTAAGCCAAGAAGGAAACACTGAAAATCTTGGACTCCCTGCATATATGTCCTGCAGCAGCGAGGGAAGCTTGATATAGCTATGCGATTGCGCAAGCGCATGAACATCCAAGCAGCTGCATTGGCACAGGCATGCAGTCGCATAAGCACACGGAGTGGCTAGTGCAACCAAGCTAAACTTGCACAACTTTAGTAAAATGGTCATTACTTTGTTCAGGGAAGTCAAAATAATGAGCAATTTGAAACATTTGCGACTAGATATCAAGGTTGCAATTTTACGAATATCATGGCTTAACTTGAGATCTAGAATAATCCAGATTACTTTTTGAAGTTTTGTCAAAATGTGACACGTTCATTTCACATTTTGGGTCTATACAGTTCTTTCCCTAGTATGCAAAAATATTTCATATCAAGTGAGATATCCACTGTATGCTTCAAAAACTTTCCAAATCTTTTGCTAAAAATACTTATTACTCTCTCTGTCTCAATTGATATGAGACACTTTCTTTTTCAGTCAGTCCCAAAAAGAATAACACATTTCATTATTCGACAAATATTTAGGGACACGATCAACATTTTACCCATGTTGGGTCCCATTTATTTGTCAAAAAGTCCTTAAAAGTTAAAAGTGTACTTTTCTATTTAAAAGTCATTTATTTTAAGGGTAGTTTTGAAACATTGCAAAGTCTCCCATATATTTTAAACATGTGCCCAGTCAAACTACATCACATAAATTGGGACGGGGAGAGTAATTCTTTTAATTCTTGTTTGTTGTTGTTCAATAGAACCAACAACATACCCAGGGTAATCCCATAGGTGGGGTCGTAGACCTTACCCCTAAGAGTACTTAATTTTATCTTGATAAATTCATCTTATTTCTTATAAATATATATCTTGAATGTCTGAGTTCAATAAAATGTTCTTTCACTAGAAACAAGCACCACATATTATCTTAAAAGACAACTCAACCAAGGAATGAATGTTAATTGGTAACTTTGTATTGCAGATGGAACAACAAACTTTGCGCATGGCTATCCCAGCTTTGCAGTCTCTGTGGGTGTTCTTTTTAGAGGGAAGCCAGCTGCAGCTGCTGTGGTATATGCTGGGATAGTTTCCAATGTGCCTTTTAGATTTTTTACCATGGCTCAGTGGAAGAGCACTGTCTCTTACCCAGCGAGCTTGGTCTCTGATAATTTTATGATAGCTGATTCCAACTTAATGTGCAAGAAGAGAACCAAAAGCTTGAACCATCACTAGCAACTTAAATCATGTAGTGCTAGAGATTGATTGATATGTTATATACTGTCTTGGACAAATTATATTATTAAAACTAAGAACATAAATGAGAATTCTTATACTCTTAAGGGACCTGAACTGAGAGATAAAAAAGAGGAAGGAATTTTCAGCAAACCTTACAAATGTTATATAGTTGAAAAGTGACTAGCTTTAATATTGCTGTAAGATTTTCTTTCTGAAGCTATCCATAATTTATGTAGGATGTGTTAGTTGAACTATAATAGATGCCGCCGAATTCAACCCTGGCAACTCTGCATTTCTTAGTTCACTGAAGACTTGAATTAGCTGACCAACCAAAATTATGTGACGTTTATCTAATGGTAACTTTTATGTAGTATACAGACTCTCAGAGGAAGACTGAGAGAACGAAATTGGAAACCATAAAGCGGGAAGACTATCAATGACACCAAATCACTTGTTCTGATATATGGTCAGATATGACAGCTGAATTCCTTGTCCTGAACATAATATTGTTAAGGTCTTTTTCTGTACAGGTTGAGTTTGTTGGTGGCCCTATGTGTTGGAATACTCGAATATTTTCTGCAGCTGCAGGTAAAGAAGTTTATCTATAACAAGTCATTTATTCAATTGCAAACTCCAAAGATCTACTAATGACGTTATGCAATTTTCTTCTCCTAGGCAAAGGAGCCTTTGCTAATGGTGAAAAAATTCATGTCAGTCGAACTGACAAGGTGAGAATTTATACATGCAAATGAGTAAAACAAGCTGAAATTCCCATTTTCCACAGACCCATGACTAGGAATGAGAGTTTGATGATAACTTTCAGTACATCTGATAAACATAGTTCTAGCTTGTCTTATTGCATTAGAGAGTCAGGTAAGTGTGGGCCTCTACCTGCTCTGTGTGACCTGTTATGCGTCTATACCCATTTACATGCATGTGTATTTATTACTATTTGAAAGTTGTGCTAGTTTTGCACCTTCTTTTTGGGCAAAGACATTATATATGGCTTGGCTTTGAAGTTTTAAATCGACCATAGTGTTACACATAAAGCTCACTAAATGAAAGGTACACTTACTGTCAATCTTCTTTCACCAATTCTTTTGACTTATTCGTTACTGTTCTTTATTGTTTGGTGTGTGTTTAGGTGGAACAATCTCTTCTAGTGACTGGATTTGGATATGAGCATGATGATCCATGGGCAACCAATATGGAATTGTTCAAGGAATTTACTGATGTCAGCCGGGTAGCAACTTTATCCCTTATCTTTATCTGAAATTTTGCACATTCCCCACCAAAAAAAATTCTTCCTGCCATGTTCTGCATAGGGTGTGAGAAGGCTTGGTGCTGCTGCAGTGGATATGTGTCATGTTGCTTTGGGGATTGCTGAAGCATATTGGGAATATCGTCTAAAGCCATGGGACATGGCTGCAGGAGTTCTGGTATTCTTGCTTTCATTATTATCGATATTTCCAGACACTCCTCTTCTCATGTTTGAAGAAAATTCTAGAGAGCTGAGTAGGCAGAATGTGATGCATAATAGGTCCAATCAACAAATTGTAGTTTCAATATAATATTTTGTTTTCCTCTCCTTTCTATTAAATAGGAAAAACGGTTAAAATGTATTCTTTGCCACATGTTTTCTTCTCTTTTTCTTTATAGATTTGTGAAAAGTTATTTAGTCGGTGAAAGAAAGCAGCATATTATGTACTTAACCAAAAAGGAAAAAAAAGCAGCACTTACCAATTACCATTGTGTATGTGTGTGTGTGTTATTTTAGGTGGATAAGTAGAACTAACCATTGTGCAATAAACAAGTAATGCAGCGGGGGCAAGTGTGCAGGAGGAGTTAAGGTCCTATAACAGGAATGCCTTTGTTAGAATGAAACCTAAGTAGCAGTATATAAACTTATCTCATTTCTAAGTTCCGTATGATCCTATTTGATGCAAATTTTTCAAGATCAGTGGGTTGGTTTTTGAATCGAAGAAGATAATGGTTCTCATCTTTTTAACTTGAAGTATCAGATGTTGGTAACGTTGTAGTAATGAAATACCTCCAGGATATCCACTCATGAAAGTGAGTTTAGCTCAAATGTTGTCCTTCTCAAGTTTCTCTGAAGGGGGTTACTTCTAGTTTACGAACTAATGACAAGTTATGTTCAAGTGATCAAATCTATATTTAACACTGTGGTGTATGTTTCATGCAGATAGTTGAAGAGGCTGGAGGGACAGTTTCGTGTATGGATGGAGGAAGTTTTTCAGTATTTGATAGATCTGTCTTGGTATCCAATGGTTTGCTCCATGCAAAGGTCAGCATTTACCTATGTTGAACTGAAATATACTTGCTAGCTGTTTTTAATCTGCATATGGTTGCAGACTTGCAGTTGATTTAACACATAGTACATCTAATCTAGTGGATCAATTTTGTTTTTAATATTTATTTATGATAAGTATCTAGAAGACGGAGTATTCTTATTCCTTTAAATTTTGGTTAAAATTTAAAGCATGCAGCTTTCTAATGGAAATGTGTTGCTACTCATTGTCGTTTCCATTAACATGCGCAGCTCCTTGAGAAAATTGGTCCAGCAACGGAAAATTTGAAGAGCAAAGGGATTGATTTCTCAGTGTGGTTCAAGCCAGAAAATTACCATACAGAAGTTTGATACGTCCCTGCGTTTTGTTCTTTAGATGTGCTGCTTGAAAGATTCTTCTACAATCAGATTTTGATTAGGTCCGTATTTGCATTTGTATTTTCTATTTTACATATCATTGTATGGAACTGGTCAAATATTCGTCGGTATCAGGTAAATATTAATAAAACATGTCGTTTAGGTAAAAGGATATTGGCAGCGGAAATAAATTGTATTAAATTCTTACTGGAAACAACATTGAGTAGAAAGACATTTCCGTTGGTAGAACTGACTTTATGACATCTGGTCAATCAAATTATACGATTTTATCTATTAACATTATGTTATGATTCCCATTTTTTCCCATGTTATTGTACAAGTGTACAACCGGCAAACAAATCCATTAAATGTTCGTCTGTAACTGAGAAAGTGCAATACTGGGCCTTAAAATGTATTCCCAGATTGTACAAATTTTAGTTTCTTCTGGCAAATGCTCTGAACCTGAATTTGATGTTCTAATCGAGAGTTTTACTTTTTTATTCTGGAGGTTTACAGACCCATAGGTTTCTATCTCTGCTAGTGGGGAAGAAGTTATATTTTTGATCTATTTGCTTTAACACATGGTATGCAAGATTTTCCTAGATAGGTCAACTCTTGTCTATATACATTTGTCCCTTGATACTATTGGGTTCTGTGCTTAACGCCAAATGTCTGAGGCTTCGAACATATCTGCATAGCACATGCATCTTAATTTACATGTACAAAAGAAAGAACACAATCTGATGCTTTTTGCTGCTAGTTCAGTGCTCATCATTGTAAACATTAGGGTGCAAAAAGCTAAAAAGAAACTGCAGTTGAGTAAGCTGCAGTTGCATGCTAAATTCGAATCATATGCCATAGAACTCAGGCTTTTGGACGGAGGACAGCACCTTTAATGACAAGCCCCTTCTTCCAGTTCCCACCTTCATATTCATATAGAGAGAACTCTATTTCTCCATTCTTTTGATCTGCTGATGTCATGAACTCTCCTGCTGGGATTTCTATCCATTTTTCTCGTCGTTTTTCCACCATATTCTCGGTATGTCCTTGTCTGCTACCATCTGGGAGTATGAGTCGAAGATTCACTGGATTTTCCCATCCATAAGCAGGATCCTTTAACATGACAATAAACACAACCTCATAAATGAGCCCTGGTGATAGCTTAGTTGTATTGAATCTTCCATGGATTTCTAGCCAGCAAACATCTAGTAGTTCTGCTGCTGGAAGAAGGACATCACTGTATAAACAATAAAAAGTGTCATTTCTGGCCTTTTTAGTTTGCTAGTCTTCAACTACAAAAACCTTTTAGTATGCAGTACATGTTGGTTTAGAATAGCTTCTAATAGGAAATGTGAAAGTTTTAGTTAGTTTTAACTCCTGAATGCTGATTATCATTTCGTGACCTGACAGCTAACACATGTTTACTAATTTTTAATCTCTTTTAGCACATTACTTCCCCTGTTCTGCTTTAGATGTCACTCCTATTTTAGGTTTATTCCAAAAATAAAATAAAAATAACTTTTTCTATATTCAATTTTTTTAACTTTAAACTTCTCATCTTATTCTTATAGCCACAGTATCATGTAATGCTTATGACCACAAGTTCTAAGGATATTTTTGGTATGTGCCAAAAGTCTTTCTTTCTAAAACTCCATAACCTATGCCCCCAAGGCCTAGCTCGAGTGGCAAAAGGTGGAGGATTTGTGGCTTAGGTCGCAGGTTCAAGCCTCACACCATGCAAAGCGAAGCCCGGTATTTAAGTGGAGAAGGGTAGAGGGGCGGGCCCATTATCCACCGAGTTTAGAAGGCTGTGATTGGTCCAAAGGGCGGGTCACAGATGGATTTCTCGGTTATCTAAAAAAAAAAACTCCATAACCTATCAAATACCACCATATGAAGTGAAACGGAGGGATTATTATTTTCTATTCCAGCCCTACGTGTGGTAAAAGATGCTTTGGATCTACACTGAAGTTCAACTTGAATGAGTCTGGTTTTCTTTGTCAAATGAAACGTTTTCATATTACCTTGACTCTTGTACCAAGGGCCAGTGCCAGAAACGGTTGTTTTCTGCCCAAGTGATTAAGAGATCTCTTGCATACAGCATGAAGCAGTTACCATTTGACTTCTTATCGACCCAGTATTTCTGCATGAAGTGCAAATTAAGTATAGCCGTAGCAGTAGATAAGGCTACAGAATAAAACTGTAATTTTAAGTGATTGGGCTTAATTGACTAGTGAACTTGCACATCAGAATTGGTCCAACAAGTCACAAGAGGACATGCTTCTCTTGGGGTTAAGTTGAAGGCAGAATTCTAAGCTTTAACAAAATATACACAAAGAACACGACATAAACTCATAAAGTAGATATATGCTTCCAAATAGTATGTAGGGACTGTAGAACCTGTATATACAAACAACGACATACCCAGTGTAATCACACACTGAAACCTGTATATCAACATCAAAAATAACAAACTTCTCAAGGATGAACACTAGAAATATATCTATTACTCCGGACGAATTTAGGTGCCTCATTTGGTTTGGACACGACTTTTAAGGTAAAAGTTGGAGTCTTGTTAATCTTTTTTATGAAAGAAGGTTCAGAAATGGAGATAAAGTTGACTTCTTGAAGAACATGAATGTTGTTAAGTGAGAGAGTAGGTTAAAAAATCTTTTTGAAAATAGGATAATAAAGAACTTTTGATAAAGGAAAATTTTCCTTTTCAGAAGGGTGGCCAGCGTTTCAAATTCAGCCTTGGACAAATTTTTCTTACCTTGCGCTTTTGGTTCAGATATACTCCAGTAAATAGCTGGTCATATAGTTTGTCCATGGAGGATCTGTCAACTGAAGAATCTGCCTCTTTTAGGATTTCTTCATAATTATGTGGAAATCTGAGTACTCTAGCGGCTTCCATTGTCTTGTTAGTCTCAGTACTCTTGCTGCTCTGTGGCATAATCTTTCTTGGTTCTTCATTGAGTACGGCAGCATCACTATGGTGGCCTTGAGGAGAAGTATTGCTTAGTTCTTGATTTTGTTGTAAATCCTGATCTTGTGACAACCCTGACCCCATTTCTCTGAAGAAGAACTCTGTGGATGTTGGTGTATGTATTCTGGAAGGCCTAATCAGTAGTCATTCTCATGAATAAAGGGAGTTTTTATTTTGAAACTCTCTTAGTTGAGCATCTTTTGATTTTATCTTTCTCGAGTGGAGTCGGAATCTACTTTAAGAATTTATTCCTGTTGTCCACTTTGCACTGTCTATGAACAGATTCATGCCAGCACGGATTGGCCTTAAAAAGGTTATTCCTTTACAATAAGTTATGACATTGTAGATATCCAGTATCTATGCTGGTGGGAGGTAGAAGGTACCCCATGGAATTAGTCGAGTTGAACCCAAGCTGGTCCATACATCATGGTGATAAAAAAAAAGTAATGACTGTAGATTTTTCCTTTTTGGTGATAAATTCACTAAGGTTACTGGATTTGGAGAATGTTAAACTTTGAAAATTGCATTACTCTAGCTATTTTTATTTTTTTTATGACAAGGGAAACCCGCAGCCGCTATCCTTTGGGTGCGGACAGGGTAAAACCCCCGCTCCTATGCAATAGCTCGCAAACCACATAGGAGAGGTAACCCGCACTAGGCAAGCCCGGTGCAACGAGCTCGACCCAGAAGGCAAACCCCTTGCTTCCGGTGGCAAGGGGTTTCGAACTTGAGACCTCCAACATGGAAGTCCCAAGCCCAAACCACTGGGCCACCCCAAAGGGTGCATTACTCTAGCTATTTGGCTACACCTCATTGGAAAAACACCCTCCTATCTGAAAAATAGCTTGCACTTAGCACCTTTAAAACATTCCAAACTCCTGCAATACCTTATTAGACCTCCTGCACTTTCTGCTCCTGATTATACTTGGTCATTTCACCCCTAGTCACTTGCTGCCTCCTTTTCATAATATTAATTTATATAGAGTTTTAACTTCTATATAGTGGTACTGTGGTAGTGTAAAAGAATTTTTGCATTACCGGGTCAAGTACAAGATAACTACATGTCTGCCCATAATAAGTGGAATTATTATCTTGAAAAATAAGGTGGACAACATGCTAGAACATGTTAAATTGCATGGTTTCAAAATATTGTTACTTTGATATAACAATTGTGTGCCTTCTTTCAGATGGTCGTTTTTTGTTTATTCATGGCCGTATGTTGAACATATTGCAGCTAGAATTGTGTATTGCTTGCCATTTGATCTTCTTCTGATATGTAGTTAAAATTAAAAAATCTAGCTTTATAGCATTAATTTTAGGACATAGACCTGAGAGATAAGATTCATGTTTATTGATCTAATAATAGTGCTTTTTATTTTACTTATTAATTGCACTGTTGGTTACCACTTTGTATGGTCAATACTTTCAGAATCAGATGCTTGTCCTGAGATCCTGATAGAAGAAGTCTTATCATACGGCAAGCTGCTGCTGCTGAGGAATATGATGATTTATTTCGTTATGTCCAGATCAGTCCTTATCAAATATATATATTCTCCCATTTGCTATTCATATTTCCATATTCCTTCTCATCTTACAGATTTCCTTGAGATCATAGCATCACAACCAATGCATGTTTTTTTCATAATTCATACTAAGTTAAATATTATTTCATATTAAGCTTCTAGCAGGAATGCATAATTATGTGCTCATCGCACAAAGATCTTTGGACAATTCAACAGAACTGTCTTTTTTTTAAGCATGAATTGGTTTAAAGAAAGAGTGAGCAGATAATCTGGGACAGAATGAAGGTATAATCCTTGTTTATTCCAGTTACTGCAATATCAAGCCATCATCAACATAATGATGTTTTCAAGTCTTTTTTCTTATAAGCTGATGATGTGTCACGCTCCCCAAACTGGGTGCATGGTGATTTACACCCGGTCTAACTTACTTGCTGAGTGAACTCTGAATTTATCATGTATAACTTAATCCCAAAAGTTTCTAGGCTTTACACTGTGGCATGCATTTGCTTAAGATATCTTCATATTAGGAATCACTTAGACTAACTTATTTATCCATAATATACAAGAATTCAAGCTGTTGGCTTACAAGTTAAAAGAGTGTCCTACAAACCTTCAAATCCTCAAAGGAGATAATTATCCTTTAGTTAAGTCATTCCAGTAAAGATTCAAGCATTGAGGAGAGACTTTGAGAATTTTCTTTCAGTGATGAGTACATAGGAGGTCAAGCCCAGGGCTTTGGTGAATACTAAGACTGTAACGTTTGATGTGTGAGTTAGACTCACATTGTGGATTACAATTAAATGTTGCCGCAAAACAAAGCTTAATGGTAGTTAGTGGAAAAGGATAGAGTGGCAGGTCATTAGTCACTGAATATCGAACTGAACAAACTTATATCTCCAAAATAAATTGCATAAGCTTCTTATTCTTTAGGAAATTAACACCTAATGACCTTGGAAATAGGTGGTCTTGAACTTTTGCCACATGGGTAAACCTTCAAGGCCAAAAGTCGAAACTTGATGTTCTGTTCATGGGGCAAGCAAGATTAAAAGTTCAAGATCATCCACCTCCAAAGTCATTCTTGTAAATCACCCAGATGGAAAATCTCAGGATACTTTGGGACGAATAACAATACCTTTGATGACTAAACCCTGTTTACAATTCAGTTTCTCGGTTTCATATAGAAAAATCTCAATCTCTTCTCTCTTCTTCTTCCTCTTAAGCTCACTGATCGTGAAGAACTCGCCTACTGGCACTTCTATCC
Source organism: Solanum chiquidenum (assembly GCA_029582725.1). Taxonomy (NCBI): domain Eukaryota; kingdom Viridiplantae; phylum Streptophyta; class Magnoliopsida; order Solanales; family Solanaceae; genus Solanum; species Solanum chiquidenum. The sequence goes on from JAJOOS010001945.1 coordinate 26,067, forward strand.
ATTTTTCTCTTACTGTTACATTCATCAGATTTACTGTAACATCTTTGCTCGACTTATTTGGGATGATAAGCCTCAATGTAATTGATTCCAGTCCATCTGCATTTTCTTTTATCTTCACCACGAACACTACCTCGTACAATTTTTCTGGCGCAAGTGCTTCTGTATCAAACCTCCCACAAACTTCCAGCCAACACACAGTTTTTAGTTCTGCTGCTAAAAAATTTTCATCACTGCAAAGTGGTAAATTCAAAACCATTAGCTAGGTTCTCGCAGCTTATCATGTCATAATATTTGTGTGGCTGCAGGACTTATAAAACTTGTAGTTTCAAACATGTCCTAACAGTTATGTGAGTATAAAAGTTCATCATCATGGTTAAAATAAACTGTTTCCAAATTTTATTTTATTTTTTGCAGGCCGAAAAGGAAATATAATCACATAAATTGAAAAAGACAATATATCTTTGATTTGGTCACCTTGTCTCTTTTATATCTACCCAATTCCAGTAACGATTGTCTTCTCCCCAAGTGATTGAGAGATCTTTTGCATATAACATAAAGCAGTTTGCGTTATTCGTTCTGTCAATCCAGTACTTCTGCATATCATATCACTAATATTATCTGTAAGATTGCATAACACTGTAAACTTCAAATAAATGAAGAATTATTAGAAGAATATCATAAAAACGGAGCATATAATTACAACTGCTTAGCTATTTTGAAATAGGATCATACATACTTCTGTATAAGGTAAGGATAAAAAGAAGTTCGCAGAGAAGAAGAAGAAAGGGAAACTTAAGTTGCTCTACCTTCTTATTTTGTTTGAGGTGGACTCCATTATATAGCTGTCCATATAGTTGCTCCGTGGACAATCTATCAATCTCCAACGGAGAGTCTGCTTCTTTCAAGATCTCATTCAGATAATATGGAAGCTGAGGTCTTTTACATGGAGGCTGGACTCTTATATTTGTTGTTTCTGCATTACAATTGACATCAGGTTTGCTTCTTTCTGGTCTTAGCTTACTTGGTTCTTCTGTCTTCACAGACGTTCGCTCTCTATCTTTTGGATTCTTAATTGAGTGCTTTGCACCCATCTTAAGAGATTATTGAACAATTTTCTCCAAGTCTAATATTATATTATCTAGATATGGAGAAAAACAAGCTTGATGACCACTTGATATTTTGCCATAAAGTTTGATGCTATTATGCTGTTTTTTTCTTTTATATAAGTGACTCAAATTCTTAGCTTAAAGCATCTGATTCTCTTTTTCCTTGACAAATTCACCCTTTGTACAAGTTATTTTTCTACTAAAGAATTAATTCCTTCAATGGTCGATGAAATTGCTTTGTGAAGTCACTTATCTTTTCTTCTTCTTTGTGTAAATTGACACTCTGATTTGAATCCTTGATTATGCTTGTTATGATGAACTAAATTAACGATATGAAATTCAATCAGTTACAAGAGGATCGTGGATTAATACTTGGCAAGAACCCAAGTGAAATCATTTAAGTAGTAGGGAAAATGGGGTTCACTATGGGTTTTTGCATTGTTTGGCATTTGTCAACAACACCATACTTATTGAAATGATAGTTTACGATCATCGGTGTAACTTAACATGCTTTTTTTTCTAGAATTTAATCAATACTATTACCTTATAAATGTGACCTGATTGTGCAACTATTTTTACATGGTCAGTGCATAGAACTTTTTCGCCCTTTTGGCAGCAAACACACTAATGGTATTGAAATGCTTGTGTTTGAGGAATATGACATCTCTATTATTGTAAGTTTTATTTTGTTGCTCATAATATTTTGTAGAAGTATTTAGACAGAAATTTCAACACCTTTGATGACCAGTCCCATCTTAAGTTTTCTACCTTTCCTTTCATGCACATAGAATTCCAAATTTGTGATACTTTCCATCTCTTGTGGAATGATGAAAGTCCCTAGTTGAATTTTTATCCATTCTCTTTTTGGTTTTTCCATAAGATCTTCAATACTTTGATGTTCTTTGGTACCATCAGGCTTAACAAGTATAGTTTGCAGTGGAAATTCCCATCCTGAGAGAAATTTCTTCAATAACACCACAAGTGAAACCTTGTACTCTACTCCCCTCGAAAGCTTTTCTGCATCAAAACTTCCACCAACAGCTAGAGATAGAACTGTTTCCATTTCGTAAACTTGAACAGGTTGATCACTGCACACATAATCAATTAACAGTAAGTTCATTAGTGCGTCTATGCGTGGTTTTAACATTCTATATCTTAGTGTAGAAATGCCCCTTAAGTGCTTTAGTGGGAATGCAGAGGATTGATTAATACTTCCTAAACATGTCACCAATATTATTTTTTTTCTTCATACATTATCCTACACACATCCTTAGCGACCTATCCTTCTTTTGGACATACAAGACAGGTGCGCCTCATGGTGAGACGCTCGGCCTAATAAAGCCCTTCTCAGGGAGATCCTTCAACTGCTCATTTGTACTCAAGAAGACATTGGAAATTGATGAAAGTCTACTATAAGGTAAGAGATATATCTCATAATGCAGATTAACTTACCTTGGATGCTCTTTATATTGGGGCAGACTCCACTTGCTGCTTTCTTCTGACCATAGGACATGTAGATTTTTGGCATACAAGAAGAAGCATTTTGCCTTTGTCCTTGTATCAATCCAATACTGTAGCATATATAATACATTAATTAATAAAGTTATAGACGAACACACGTATATATATACAGTATAAAACATGGATAGTTTTGTAATTGGGGATATAAATATACCCTGATTTGTCCATCCAAAAGTACTTCCACATCAGGCTCTTCATATTGTAAGATTTCTTCCAATTTACGCGGAAGACGACTAATATTGTTGCTGCTACTGCTGTTGTTCTTCGGTTTTGCTCTTTTTGGAAGTATTGGACAATTCATTTAGAAGCTTACAAATGATGATATTTTTTGCAAAGAAAATTCTCAAAGTCAAGTAATCTATCTTAAAACCAGATATATGCTGATGCTCTGAGTGGCAACCAAGTTAGAATTTTTAAAAGAAAGCATATATTCTTGGGTCTGTTTTTGGCTTAAGAACCTCCCATCTGTGGTGTGGAAGATCCTATTTCTAACATCTTCTATAATACAAAAGTCACCAAAAAAATATAAATCTCTATTTGAAGTTGAGTAGAGACTCGTATTGATAACATGTTATCGAGAAACATGAACCTCTACCTGAAGTTGACTAGAGATTCATACTAGTAGCGTGTAAAACAAGAAAAGAAACAGATGCTTAGATGGAAAAAAGAAGTGTGGAGATTGTTACTATTAGATAATTTCATTCAATTATATTTCTCGTAGGGTAGGAATACAGTAAAAACTTAACTGATTATACATATTATCACCTTAATATATGACTTGACCATGTAAATTAGCATGGTTTGGTTAGGTGCGGGTAAGCTTTTAACATAAGGATATACTCTATATGACACAAAATTCCCCCAGAATTCACAAGAATTAAGTACATCGTCCATGTAAAATTACATGGTTCATGGTATAAATAATATGTAAAAGTACTCAATGAACATCCATTAGCTCAATTTATTCATAACAACGACAAAGTTTCAATACTACAAAAGATACCATATCCTAAGACCAACTGGTATGATACTCTTCTTCACATGATATGTTACATTCCTAAACTTTAGTAATATATCGATTCAAGCCTAGCCATATTACTAGCTTGGTTTTCCTCATCAGAATCTTCAAAAAATGAAAACTGAGCCATGGATCCACAGTTAGCACCCAACAACCAGATTAAGGATAAAATTTCACCACCTCTCACAAGATATTGTGCATGAGCACGTGGTGCAGAGCATTTGGCAGCATCAAATAATATCGCGATCCAAGTTTTATGAATAATCTCCCAACATTTAACTCTGTCTTGACACCAAGGAGGTTCAGTTTGCAAACAGTTGACAACCTTAAAAGCTTCATACAAAAACGATTCCTGAGGAATTCTCCCCTCAGCAGCTTTTTTCATGATCTCTTGGCAAGCTTCTTGTTGGCTTGATTTTTTCTTTTCATGAAGCAATTCTTTTATCTTGTTGTTGGTCTCTTCTATCTTTTTCTTGTTAGGAACAGGCATGAAGAAAGGGCGAAAAATAAGAATGTAAACCATGTAGTCTGATAGAGACTTTGAACATTCTCTAAACTTGTTCAACTCTCTTGAATCAGATCCAATATTTTCCTCAGGTACATCGACAACATTATAGAAAATCTCTGTCACAATGTGCCATACTATGAGGAACTCGTTCTTGTCAAGCTCCTTCGACACAGGGAACTTGCTGGTGCATTTAGTGAATGTAGAAGCATACGAGTTACAATCCCAATCATGCCTATTTAGACGTATTTCTACTTGTCTTAGAATTTCAGCTTCCAATATAGGAGAAAGACTCTTGTTTTTCACATATATCATCTCATCAAGATAATTTGTAAGGTGTAGGGAATCAATTATGCATTCCCATGCTTTTGGAGGTCGATTTAAACCATAGGTTATGAGGTTGAATTGTTGGAGAGATGGTCTCCAACACCATAGAGCACGTGGCCGTGGCCACTTTAAAGCTTTGAGGAATTTGACCACCCAAGTGATTGGCCTCGACGTTGCCCTTGACATTGTGGCAATTGTGAAAGTTGAGGAATAAAGCAAGACAACAAAAGCAATGGCATCCAAAACCATACCTCCAATGAGTAAGCTGTAGGTTAGTCCTACATCGAACGGATCAAATTGCTTTTGCTTGTTCCTCACCAAGAAAGAGAAAGAGGCCAATGCTGCAGGAAGCAGTACCCAATAGACAGATCGAGCTGAGTTCCCAAAACTTTCATGAAAAATTTGGGCCTTTGTGTATAGAACATCATGTAGAATCTCGAGTTCAGCCTGCGCGATTCTAAAAGCAAACAGATCAGTTCTGTTTTGCAAGAGTTGTTGAATTCTACCATACTCCTCAAAAGTGAACTTGTGCTCCACCAGAACACCTTTATAGGCCCTGAATATTGTATATGCAAGTTGTATAACCTCCACATCATCCGGCTCTCTTGCTCGGAAATTGTGAGGTTCTTCTGACGACTTCCTCTTCACAACATCTTCGTACTTAGGATTACCCAATGTTATGGACTTATCCATACTCCCTATGAACCTAGCACGTGCCCTCTCGTAACATTTGATGATCCCAGCCAAGAACACTAGGACATTTGGGATCCAAAGATAGTTTACTTGGGAGAACGATAAGTAGAACACGTAGGCAGAGGACAGGAACATGAAAACAAACGTGAAAGCATACCTAAACCACAGGTCATTGTCCTCGAGGGAAAATGCTATCGCGTGATCAGAACCTCCTAAGTGCAACAACATACAAGAAGCCCAAAATGACATAAGTTCTGTCTTGTCATGTCTTGTTTTGCTGTAATTTACAATGAGATTGAGAATGAAAGCAGGGGCCCAATCAGAAGCCATGTATGCTGACCAAACAAACACCATCAAGATTTTACTGCCTGTTCTCTTCCTGAATGGGGCTAAAAGAAGCAATAGAGCTTGGATTAAGAGGCTTAGGATGCAAAAAGATTGCACATTATAGGCAATCCAGGCAGCCTTGATATGATTTATAGACATCATTCCTGCCTAGCAAATTGTTTCAGGTATTTGATCAATGAAAAATTGATGAAGTGATATTTTTTCTCGATCGTGTTTTGCATGTAGAAATTATATGTATCGAGTAATTGGAGATGAAAAAGGAAGACTTGAAATTTTGTGAACAATGTTTAAGGATGTACCTTCCTCTTATGTCAAGTGTCCCTTACTTGAATATGATCCTTTTCTTGTGCTTCTTCTATCTATTATGGGATCCCTTACTCTAACTTACTCTCTTTCTTTTAAACCTTTTTGATGAACTTCAATACAAGAATCTGCAAAAGAATAACACAGATTCAGAATCATTGAAAATTTATACATCGATAAATACAGATACATGCACACATACAAATATTGGTGGGGTGGGGGGAAGGGTTTTCTGGCTATGAAAAGAAGTGTTTGCAGATACTCTCTCGGTTCACTTTTACTTGTCCACTATTTCAAAATTAGATTTTCACTTTACTTGTCATTTTTAACATATCAAGAAGAAAAGACAATCATTTTTCTCCGTTTTGCTCTTAGCATTAATTACTTATTCTTCATATCGTTTTTCAAGACTTAATACTAAACATCAATCAATACTGGAAGTCATGTGGTAAAAAAGTCATGTCAATTATTGTTTTCTTAGTGAGCATATCAAATTCACATGTGATAAGTAAAAGTAAGCGAGTATATACGTACAAAGTTATAAGTAAATCAGCCACGGTGAAGGCATTGGTTTCTAGTGAGAAACATTACAGATATTTCCCATTAATTAGTGTCAATGTCAATTTTGTAACCATAACAGTTGCTATCGTAGTTGGAAAGTGCAATTGTGTCACACTCACTGTGACAAGGCTAATTTGGGAATCATTATTTGAGGCAAATCAAAACAGTTCTGATGTGAATCGACCATCATATATATATATATATATAACTAAAAAAACTTTTTTATGGAATAAAACATAATTATTCCAGAATACTCCTCCTTTCATCTCACGTGAAAGCATTCTTTAAGTATTTTCTCAACTTTTTAAAAATAATTTTAATCATTATTTATGTTGTCGTGTAATACTTTCATATAGTTTTGTGCTGAATAAATTTTATCTTAAAATATTATAAGCAAAATCAAATATGTAACTCTTACATTAAACCCCTGCATATAAAATGAGAGGAAGGGAGTATAAAAAAGAGTGATAGGTAAAATATTTTTTTTCCATCTTACCCCGTATGATCAATAATGTTTTTACTTATCCTTCAATATCTATTCCGTGATGTATTTGTGGTGCATGTTAAGCACTTCAACCCATGAAATTTGTTTAATATGTTCTAGGATGGCATTAGTTACATAAACAAAATATAGCGCGCAAGAGAAAACTGGAAAATTAAAATATGCGAGTGCCTTTTCCAGACAATTAAAGTTGAAGGGTAATTTGTGTATTTTCACTTCTTATAGTTAAACTTAATATATATATAACAAAAAAAAGGACAAACTTAAAATATAAAAGAACAAACGTAATATTCAACTTTTAATTATCACCAAGTTAATTAGCTCAATATGATTGGGAATATTCATGGTTTCATTCATGATGTGAGCAATACAAATACAAATACAAATATCATCACAAATTTTATTTAAGAAAAACACACTCTAAAATATGTGAACACTTTTAAGTTGAGCTTATCCAAAATAAATCTTATCAATATTGTTCCCCTTCCCTTTTGTTATTGTAATATTTTTTGGTGTCATCTTTTTGCAGGTTAATGTCACTTGTCAAATTCACCTTTCTCCATGGAGTCATGTTATCTCCCCATTTCTCCATAAGATAAACTGGCGAATCTCTCCAACCAAATGCATCAGTCATCAATATCATATTTGGGTAACTTCCAAAAGCGTTTATCATTTCCCCAAACAATGTTAAGTGCTTTCGGATAAACTATATAACCCTACAAGCAACATAAATAACATAATTCAATTAAAAAATAAATAAATAGAAACTCGAGCATAACTTAATATAGATTGGAAGAAATCAAATTTCATGCACCTTTTGTGTTTTAGAGAATGTGTGATTGCCTTGATAGTGAAGAGCTTTTGAATTGCTATATTAAGTTGAATTACTCAAAATTACTAAGAATTAATGTGGAGATTTGAGTGATGCCTTGTGATATGTTATTTGCCCTATATAATAATCACATATATATAAAGAGAGATAGGAATTGATTTCATGCATGCACTAGCCGAAAGAGCAAAGGGAATCAAGTACGTCATATGAAAGAGGCATTATACGATCGACCAAAAGTAGAAATGTCGAACTTCACTAATATGAAACTTAATTCAAATATCATATATTTTATGTTTGTAAAACAACTGGGGTATAAATAAAATAGTAATTTTAAAAATTAAGTAGGAGTTAAATAGTGGCATTAAAAATAAGATACCCTAAAAAAAAATTCAAAAAAATGTTGTAGTTATCCCTTATGTAAATATAAATCTGAACTAATCGAAGTAATTAGCTTAACAACACCGAAGATGATTGGACGTAAAAAAAAAGTTAAAAGTATATACTATAAGTTGTCAAAATTGAACGCATTAAACTAGAACCGTCCTTTGTTTTGTAGTACTACTAAAGATTGAGGCCAAATTGCTAAAGATGGTATTATATTCTCACTAGAGCTGTCAAAATGGGCTGACCCAACCCAACCCAACCCAACCCTAACGGGCTAGAGAATTAAATGAGTTGGAACGGGCTGACCCTTTTAATTAAAGGGCCAATAAAATAGCAGCTCAACCCAGCCCTAAACGGGCCGCGGGTTGGGACGGGTTGGCCCTACGAGGCCAGCGGGCCAAATGAGGCTGGGCTAAAAAGCCTCGTTCCTAAAGGGGCTGAAAAATTTGAGCCCAACCTCATTTAATTCAAGGGTTGGGTTGGGCCGGCCTAGCGGGCCAAGCCCATTTTGACAGCTCTAATTCTCACACGTTTAGTACATTACGATATTATTCTCTCCGTTTACTTTTATTTATTTGTTAATTTTATATATTCTTAAGAAATAATAATATGATTAATATAAGTTTTATTATAATACTCCTATTAATTAGCGTATATTTATGAATGAAATTTATTTGAAGAATAAGTAATTAACGTTGATGATAGAATTTTTTTTTTGTCTTTTCTTGCATATGTAAAAAGTAACAAAAAAAA
>JAJOOS010001947.1:0-28823 GCA_029582725.1 Solanum chiquidenum
TTGTATGTCAAATGATTAGACATTTGATGAACCTGCAAAATTTAGTTTGGTAACTAAAATAATGAGCTACATTTTTAAGTTATTAGGTCCAAACATATAATATATTAGTATGTGCAAAAATGAATAACAAAAATGATTAATGTTTCTCATTTAAATGCACAATTAGAAAATTTCTACATATACCTTAAATTGATATCTATACTTCAAGTCCAACACCCATACAATTCTAAATGCTTCATGGAAGAAAAATTATATAATGGAGAAAGAAAGCAAGAACGAAAAGTTGAGGATATTGCAAAGAAAGTCCTCATGCTCTCAAAAGAAAACTTTGTTATTGTTAGAGACAACATATCAACATAAAATTGTTCACTGTTTAATACTACACATATATTAAATTTGCTCTCTTTTTTTTCGTTGCTATTTTTTCTTCTTGATTACCAATTTTCAACATTTTTTGGTTATCCTCACTTGCAACTTCTAACTCTCTTATCTTCTCATGTTGAATTATGTAATTTCCATAATTTGATTTCCTATTGTGAGCTTCCATTTTTGTAAGTTGGTTCTTAAATAGCATTAAGAAATGATCCTTTAAATTCAAATTTTAATTCTGAAATTAATTTCTACATTAAAGTGATGAATGACTTTCCATATAATAACTTTTCTAAAAAAAAACGTATTAAATATAATGCAAGCTAATTTTTGTAGATTTAATTATGAGAAAAAAACTAATTACATGAGTTATTCAATTATCTTATCCCATAACCTAGAGTGTAGAAGAATTACATAATGCAGTAGTATTATGCATACATTGACATATATCATAAACACCGACTTTAATTCAATTACTACAGGATAATCAACTTGTTATAACAAACATAATCTTTAAAAGAAGATTTGTACATCACACATGTAAATGAAAATTTTGTTTTCTTTTTCATTGCCATTATTCAAGAAAAATTAGTCAATTTACCTTCTTTCAACCAAAAAATTGAATGTAACAAACAATGAACTAAGTAAAAATATGCAACATTGAAATGAAATAATACTTACCAAACAACAAATAAATGTCTATGCCGCCTTCAACCTTCTTGAAGAATTCATCGAATACACAAAAATGACTAATATTCCAGTCCAGATATCTATATTCTCCAAGAAATTACTGTCAATAAATTAACGAAACAACATACATATTCTTTCTCACACAAATAGGTTTGTTTTACCTCATGAATGTGCAGACTTTTTGTCCAAACGAAAAACTCTCTAGAATTATTTCTCACTTGTTGCGTTAATAACATAAAATTTTGATTAAAGAATGAAACAAAACCTGTAATACGAGTTCTATCTATATACATATATAACTAAAATTTATTGATCAAGAGAAACATGAAAAATTAGAAGTATAATTTTGTGAGATAAATCAACTCACATGCTATTGTCACCCAAAATGAGAAGACAGCAAAATAATGTATTTTGTGGGAAAAATCATGTATATGATTTTATCAATGGAAACTCTTCAAATTCTTTAACTTAAAATTAAATAAGAGATGTTTTGAAATGTTTGGACTTCATTTATTTGAATGACTTTTTATCTTCCATTATATCTTTATTACTTTAAAGTTTATTATCTAATTATTTATTAGAATATACTTTAACATTTTTTATATTTTAAAAAATAGAAAAAATATTTAAGTAAAGGGCAAAATGGTAATCCAACTTTGAGGTTAGGAGCTTCCCACTTATAATAATATATGATGATTGTGGCTCGAAGGCCACTCTGTCACTTACAATACAACTGTTAATGAACTTTTTACACATTACTGCAAGAACGAAGAACTGATTTCTATGATATATATACAAGTGAAACTCTTGTATTACATAGTGGAAATCTTATGAGGAACAAGAAAGCATAAGCATACGCCCCGAAACCTTATGAGGAACAAGAAAGCATGCATACACCCGGACGATGAGCCCAAGCTGGAGGCAAGCGTGCATATTTCTCCATGCCAGGTTGTTCATCAAATGGACATTGCATAACCTTCAATAACTGCCGAACCTCCCCAAAGTCGCCTTGTTCTGCTGCATCAATGGCATTCTGGCATAGATAGTTTCTGAGGATGTACTTTGGATTTACAGAATTCATTGAAACTTTCCTCTCCTCATCTAATACACCAGTTATAGAGAGCTGCAAGATTTAGGAAAGTGAGACCATAAGTACCTCACATACAAGAATGGAACTTGATGATTTCCAGAGAAGAGTCCACACAAAACAACTGCATAAAACAATGGTGTAAGCAGGATTTTATGCAAGCAATGTCTGTCTATTATCACAACTCAACTACTCAATTTGCAAATGAGTTAACGTCTTAGTTGTGTAAGTTACAAGGCTTTGCTTCCTGCTTCAAATTGATGTTTACTCTAACATTGTTTTTCAAGTTGTATCAGCCTTACATATACCCAATGTAATCCCACAAGTGGGGTCTGGGGAGGGTGAGATGTATGCAGACCTTACCCTACCTTTGTGGGGTAGAGAGGTTTCCGATAGATCCTCGGCTTAAAAGAGAAGTTATTCATGGAAGGGTTGCAAGCAGAAAAAAATGACAACAAATATCAAGATATAAAGCAAAATGAAGCAACAAATAGTAGACACACATGAAGAATAAGAAACTATGTGATTACTAAATATTACTACTAATAAGGAGAAAAAGGATATGGGGCAGGCCCCCTCCCTCTCCCACCTAATGGGTGACCACACTATTATCTACATACAAGTCATCTGACACCTCTTGTAGAAGGATGTCTCTGCCACAGCACAAACTGAGCACAAGGTGTTAAACATAAAAGAGGAAGAAGCAGGATGCTAACATGACAAGCCATTTCAATTGATGAGAATATAAGAGTCACATTCAATGCCATACAAGAACAGTGTCACAACCACTTCTCACCCATTGCTTACGTATACTATCTGTTATTTCATTTATGTCTTTCTTCTTGCTTTTTTAGGCCCAGAGGAGAGGGGACTGGAAAGATGGAAACCTTGAAGAATAAGGCAGGGGAGGGGATGAATTTGAAATCTTCCCATGGATGGAAACTGCTACCCATTACCACCTACCATTACTGGTGTCTAAGGAACAAACAAGGTGAGCAACTAGCTATCCTAAAAGAACACTTGACAACAGTTTAAATAACAAAACCATAACAACTTATTATTGAAGTGAATAACAATTCAAATATGGGTAGTTCCAGGACAAAGTCCAATTTCAAAGGACCTTATGTTACCCGACCTTATATTACCCTACTCACTGCAATATTGAGCTCAAGAAGCTAAACTAATTCCAAACACATTATTTTTTTATTTTTTTTGATAACCGAGAAATCCGTTTGTGACCTGCCCTTTGGACCAATCACAGCCTTCTAAACTCAGTGGATAATGGGCCCGCCCCTCTACCCTTCTCCACTTAAATACTGGGATTCGCTTTATTCCAAACACATTATATGCTTCATTCTATTTGGGAAAATTGTATATTATTGGACTGAAATGAGCTTAAATGGACCAGACATAGACAGTGAGGATTCATATTGCCGACCCCTGGGATTGAGGTGGCGGCATTGTATTATTTGAATAAGGAAATTCACTGTCACATACCTCTTGTATATATGACTTTATCCAGCTTGTCCAGGCTTCCCTGCGTTCCATACCAATATCTAAGAGAACATCTTTAAGAGGAATCAATAATTGATCCTCTGGAATTGCAGGATCAGCTTTGATGTTTGATAGAAATCGAAAGAAATTTGTGTAATCCACTTTATCGGAGACCATATTCTTGAGTAGTTCACTAATCAACTTTTTATTGTACTTCGCCAAACCAAGTTTCCTGGTCATGATATCTTGATAATCATCCATGAATTTGTTACCATATCTAAAGAAGTCATCAGATAAACATCAACAACAGCAAAACAGAAAAATAATCGAGCAATCACAGAGACATAACATTTGAGCAAATGGCCAAATGCAAGTATCTAAAGATACCTTTCCAAGGCATAATCTGCCTCTTTATCACTAAGCAACTCAGCAGTAGATAGAGCAGAGGTAAACTGCGCAATATTCCATAAACCTACATCTGGCTGATTTGCAAAACAATATCTTCTGCCAGGAAGATCAGTGGTATTTGGTGTGTAACTGGGATCAAAAGAATCTAAAAAGCCAAAGGGACCATAGTCAATAGTGAGTCCTAACACACTCATGTTATCAGTGTTCATGACTCCATGTGTGAAACCAACATCCTGCCACCTGGCAATCATGGACGCAGTCCTCTCAGCAACTTCCACTGCCCATGCTGAAATAATGCACCCAAATCAATTGGATGTAGGGAAGCAAATTGCCAAAAGTATAGATGGACTGGTGCACTTATATTCTTTCTAAATCTTGTGGTCTTAAACATGACATGTGGAAAGTAAAAAAATTAGAGTTGCGTCAAAAAAGGAAAGAGACATTCTTTATTAAACGGACTAAAAAGAAAAGTAAGACAAACAAATTGAAACGGAGGGAGTATATGAATATGATAAAGAGTGTCACCAAAAATGGAGAAGTTTGAAACACTGATTAGTCCTCAATGAACAACTGCCATTACTCTCCTTGCGCACTCTATATGCAGTCTTTATAAGGAGATTAATTTTTTCATAGGCAAGGGAATCCATAGGTTATCTTCAAGATAGCCTTTATATTTACCTGCATACTTGTTTGAAGTTAAATCCACAGCTGAATTGTCTTCCTCGCCAGTGTTAGATGATATGCTTTCACTCCTAGTCATATTCTCCAAATGGGGGAAGTGATGTCTAATGGCATAGTCTGCCAAAGCACGGACGATCTCAAAATCCTTTTTTCCTCTAGAGGCATGCAGTTGATAAGAACCAAAACGCAGAAACGACTGGGCAACTCTGCAGACAATTGCACCAGGTTCATCTTTGGGATTTCCACTGCATGAGACAGAAGACAATAATCAATAGTGGAAAAGAAAATGCACTAGAATGAACAAAGTAACAATTATGTGGAGTATAATTCTAAGACATGAATTACTATGCAGACTCCAAACCTCCCCATAAAGAAGTCTATAGGAAGCTTCTCATCAACTTCATCAAACTCCTCACAGTTTCATTCTTCCAAAGGCATAGAAGATTTGAAGGCAAAGATGATACACATGATGAAGAGAACACGAAATACAATTCAAGGCTAGCGAGATGATTTCTTGCTGATTTATGCAACTTATCAAACAACATTAAAAATTGTCGCTGAGGAACATACTCATAAAACATATCCCTCATGACATCTTTTCCCGTCGTCACTAGACAAAGTGCTCGTGTTGTTGGGATTCCAAGACCGTGCATTGCCTCACTACAAAGGAATTCCCGGATGCTACTACGAAGCACTGCAAGACCATCAGCAAAACGACTATATGGGGTCTTTCCAGCACCCTTAAGCTGCAGCTCCCACCTTTGTGACTTTGAATTCAAAATTTCTCCAAGAGTTATTGCCCTACCATCCCCTAACTGCCCGGCCCACATGCCAAACTGATGTCCTCCATAATTTTGGGCATAAGGTATCCTGCGGAATGAACTCCAACCTTAGATGTTGTTTCATTACTAAAATTTCAAAGAAAAAATCGACAAGCTTCAAGAAACTTACGCTCCCACCAATGGTGATGCCCCCGAGAAAATAAGGGGAAAATCAGGCCTCTCAAATCTGAAAGATTAAAGTAAGTCTATGACAATTTCATCAAGCTACAATTAGCGAGGCCATAACATTATCAAGCTTTTAAAAACTCACTCTCTAGGATCCAATTCAAGTAACTCCGCCACTGATTCTGACGATGCTACAAGCTGAGGGTTATTCACCGGTACAGAGGGTAACACTTTCGTGTAGCAAGCATGCAACACCTACAAACACAATGTTTGAACAGATAATGACTTGCAAAAGGATTCTATCTTCAGTTACTGACATTTCAAACTCAATGCAAACTGCATTGCTTATCACATAGGTAACAACTATTTTCCACATTATTTGCAATCAAGGAATAACTTCTATGGCACATCAGCACGAGTATATCTATCTATTATAAACCTAACTTGTTAGCTAGTTATGAATAAGCAATATTCCCTCCAGCCCAATTTGTACTGCACTCTTTCCATGTTGAGACATCTAGAATATTTCACATAATCCCATTTCTACACGCTGACAACTTAAGTAATACATTTACACTTACCAAGTTTCAAACTTCAATGTGAAGCCTTCTGTACCAAAATTACATTTCAACCATTACTCCAATATTTTCTCCCAAGCTCTCAACAATGTAATACTTCTGCTCTAATATACATGACAGTTATATTTTTTGGACTTTTAAGATATTTGACACCATTCTTGCACAACTTTCCAGAATTCAATTTTATTAAGCTATTCAAAAAAATTATTTTGATATGATTAATCAAACTGACTTTTCAATGATTACCTTAATATATTCTTCCATTACCACTAATACAATATATAAGTATATTTAGCAATTTAACCTCATATTTGGCAAACACAATCACACAAATAGGATGAATGTAATCCACAAGTGGGGTCTGGGGAGGGTAAAATGTATGCAGCCTTACCCCAACCTTCATGGGTAGAGAGGTTGCTTCCGACTGACCATCGGCAACCCTCCTCCTTTACCGGGATTGGGACAGGCAATGTGAACCAGCTCACACGGACAGAGGGAGTAGCTCAAGATATTCCAACCAGTTTCTCATGTCTTCAAACAAAAATCCAATCTTGAATATGCATTACTACTAAAAATTTGAACTTTTGAGACATCTTCTCTGTCAAATTAACTTTTCGACCAAGATTTTAGTATCTTCTCCCACTATCGCTAATACAATATAGGCATAACACATAAACAAACACTCAAACTTAGTCTCATCTAGCAAGCAAGCGCTCCAACTTTAAGAGTGTACATCTAGACACCTCAACTAGATTTCAACTAGCAACCAAATAATCCAACTCGTCTTTACTATATCTCGTGTACACTCGATGCTGACGTGGACCATAAAATTTGGAAGCCAAGTTTGAGTGTCTATTTATCTATTATGCCTATAATATATAAGTCAAATCAACTACTTTAACACCATGAAGAGTAATATCCCCAATAAAAAAAACACCTTATACATTCAAATCAAATAAAAATTCAATCTTGAATACAAAATCTTTGAAAAATTAGAACACAAACCTCTCTTGGAATACTATCACTTCTGGGGTCGCCAGGTAGTTCACGAACAAAAGAGTTATCCCAATTAAGCTCTTCAAGATTCAATTTAAGCTTAATTTCAACTCCTTCTAAGCTTTGTTTCTTTAAATCATCAGTAACTGAATCAACAGTGGCAGCAGAGTCCATTGAAGCTGCTGTGCTCTGAGAAAACACAAAACGGTGTCGTTTTTGATGAATTGGGAACTGAAAAGGGGGTTTAGGGCATAAAGAGAATCTGGGTCGGAGAAATTTGGCGGTGGAAGAGAGGAAGAAAGCGGTGGTGGAAGAAGAGGTGTGACAAAGCGAAGCTGAAATGTGGGAAAGCATTTTCTTTTATAATTTATGGGTTGAATTATTACTTGAAGAAGTATACTATACTTTTTATATTTTTGTATTTTTTGGTAATTTATGGGTTCATCTTTTCCATCTCTTGTTTATAGCAGCGCGGTTCACTAACCTCTTGTTATATGCGGGATTTGAGTAAGAATAGAATAGAATTACAAAAATCTTTTATACATGTAGTTTGATTTTATTTGTTATTTTAACGTAACTAGTATTACCTTTCTTGGGAGGTAAAATTATTGTTTTCAATAGACTTTTGAACGACAAATGAATGAGATTGGTCAATTTTTATATTTGTTGGAATAAGTGACCCCCGACATAAACAGATATGAGTTTAACTAAAGTAACTACTTACTTAATAGTACTATAATTTTTTCTCTATATTTCAATTTATGTGATGTTATTTGACTTGACACGAGCTTAAGGAAAAAAGATTTTTTAAAAAAATTTACAATCTAAAATAAATTTTGTGTGACTATAAATCTTTGTATG
This sequence comes from Solanum chiquidenum, assembly GCA_029582725.1. NCBI lineage: Eukaryota > Viridiplantae > Streptophyta > Magnoliopsida > Solanales > Solanaceae > Solanum > Solanum chiquidenum. Next base: position 8,112 of record JAJOOS010001947.1, read on the forward strand.
GAATTTAATCTTGTGATCTTAGACATACCATGCCAGACGATTATTTTTTTAAATACAGTAAAGAAAAGGCAAGATAAACAAATTGAAACACGAGAAATACTTTTTATATTAATCAGATTTCAGAAGGACAAACAAGTAATTCCATCCGTCTAAATCTAAATTTGATTGTAAATTCGAACATAAAAGTTTTAAGCTTTTTAATCAACTTTTGAAATTCTAACTGTATCACTAAACGTAACGAAAGAGTTTAGAAATAGTGAAATATAAAGCTTACTTAAGAGACGTGATGCAAGTCTTTTCACATTCAAATTCAAATATCCTATTAGCCAATGTATTACCAGTAGTACTAATAATTAGCCTGTTCACCTTCTTAAATACTTTTCACATTTCTCAATGCAAATAAAGTAAAGTAAAACCCCTTTGTTTCACTATTTCAACTTCCATAGAAGAAGAAGAGAGTGTAAAGCCATGAGTCCAACAACTAGAGCTAAGAAAATTAAACTAGAAGAAGATAAAGAATTAAGTAGAATAAATGATTTGTCACAAAGGCTAAAAAATCTTGAAGCTTTCAATGAGATCAATGACTTTACTAATCAGCCTGATTCACTTCGTCGTAGTGTTCGATTGCAATACTCTCTTATTAGAACCATTGTTGATGGTACTTGGATTATTAATTTTTTTCACTTTTAATGCCATTGATTTTGCTACAATTTTTTTTTTGATGATTTTTTTTGTTGGTTTTTGGGGTTTTCTTGAAATGCAGAGACAAGATGTGAACTTGGAGCAGCAGGATCAAATAAGTTCAACATTGTGTTGAATAGTGTTCATGACTTGTATCTCAATGGTATATTTTATTACCTTTCTTATATATGTGTGTGTATGGGAGCTTTGGCGGTAAAGTTGTTGTTATGTGAGTTATGAGTTTGAGCTGTGGAAAAAACCTTGGACTGAGCTTTTATATATGTGTACTTTTGACTTCCTAATTTATGTGATGCACTTTGATTCGGAAATGAAGTTTAAGAAAGAAAGATTTTTTTTTCTTAGAACTTTTGGTTTAGGAACAAGCCATTGATATTTGGAAGTTTAAAGTTAAATTCTTTCTAAACTATATTGAAAGAGGTTGGTTTTCTTGAGACAAAGTAAAAAAAGAACATGCATCATGTGAATTATGACAGAGGGAACAAAAGTGGTATTTTATGTGTTTGGATACCTCCTCTTTGCTTCTTTCTTGTGGCATAATTTAGAAAGGGGTATCGCCTGACATTGCTTTGCGAAAAGTGTTTTTCCTTGTATGTATATGTAAAGAACAATGCGGATATATGAAATAGGTGATCTCGTCTCATTTTCATTATCCTATTCTTGATGTTGTTCCAAAATAGGCTACAATTTCTGTTCTTCGATAAGTTACAATTTTTGGTTTGTTGCTTGAAATACTACTCTCCAAGGTGTGCTTAACTTTACACTTGTCTCTCTAAGCTATAAATGTGATTTCATAATGTGTTATCTCAATATCAATCGCCAAGTGAAATTGCTGCAACAAATTGTTATGTATTTTCCCCTGCTTTTCTCTCTTGGTATACTTTATAATGTATGGTTTTCCAGTTAAGAGGCCAAGAGAGCAAGTGGCGGATGCAGAGGCCTTGCTCGGACTTACCAATACTGTTGTGGAATCTCTCCAATTATGTCCCAATTGTAGTATCTCACCTTCTATATTCATCTCTTGGTTGCTTCAAGTCTATGGTTTACGAAAAGGACGTTCAAAGAATGCAATGGAACATTTCATCATTGAGAAGTCACTAAAAACTGTGAATTGGGAAAAGATTGGAGCTGATGCTTCACTCGTGTTTATGGAAGGCAAAGGTTGCAAGACAATGTAAGATTTGAACAGAACTTTAATAATGAATTTGAACAGAACAACGAAAAATAATGTAAATATGTTTAATCTGTTGAGTGCTTTCGGCTCGTTCTCAGGCTTGGAGTTCTGAAAACTGAATTTAAGCCAATGAAGCAGCTTGTAGTTTATCATTCTTATCCAAAAGAGATTGTGGTTTACAGGAGATTGCCTCTGAGAAAGGTCTACCTTACTCGGCCAAAATTGGTATGGTCATTTCCCCTATGCAATCTTTTGAGATTGCAGCTTCCATATGCATTTTGAAGAAAACTAAAGCCGAGGCCATTGACTGTGTTTGCCACTCTTTTTATGTCGTTTGGTTGATAAATGATCTTCCATTTCCGAGTCTTTTTGATAGGTTGCTGTTGAAACTGTCGGGGACAAACCTGATGTTAGCAAGAATATGTCAAACATATCGGAGCTCTTAAAGGAGAAGAAAAGTGTCATGCTTGACGAACTCTTTCTAAGGAGAAATTCCTTTGCTCATACTGTCGAGAATTTGTTTGCACTTTCTTTTTTGGTACACGATGGGCAGGCCTCAATATCTGCTGATGAAACTGGTTCTCGTTTCGCTTGCAAGATAGGTAAATTCACTCTGCCATTTTGGATGAGATATTCTACTATGACATCAAAACTAAAAGCGTATATGATCATTGAACTTTATTCTATCTGTTCGCTTGTACCTTTCCGCTTTTATTCCTTTCTGAATTGTAATATGATGAATCAATTCTCCAGTTCCGTGGAGCATTACACATCGTGGAGCTGTACGCCACCAGTTTATCTTGAGATATGATTACAATGATTGGAAGGTATCGTAAAGTTAACATAGTGTCAAGTATATGAATTTGGAATATTCATTAGTATCATTTTTTGTTGAACTGTCTTTCCTTCACTTGGATGTTGTATGCTGACCATGTTTAACAGCGCACAGATGATGCAAACTTTAGTGCCAGAAGGAGCAGAGCTAACGCCAAATAGGGAATGAAGGCTCATTCCGATATGCTTCACCTCTAACTATATGACTGAAAGGAACAACTGCTATGGAGTAGATGTCACGAGCTGTCGTTTTGTGCAATATCTGGCTGTGAGGTGAAGCGATACATGAAACGATCTGCACATGAAGTAGGTAAAATGGCGTGTTTTTGTATATTATCAGCTCTGGAAACTGGTCAATATATCTTTTGGGTAAATAGTATGTTTCCATGTATATGTACTAAGCTGATCCATCTCTCTTTTGGGAAAATGCCCTGTTTATAAGTAAATCATTTTAAGCTGTGCAAGCTGATATATTACTATAAGTTCTGTAAGGTGATATGCCTGTTATTTTCGATAGTCTTTCTTGACTGAATTCTCCTAGAAAAATACTCGGTAATCTTGAGAAATTAACGCTAACTGGAACTCAAAGGTTTGGCCTAGCGGTCAATGATGTAGGTTGAGACTTGAGAATCATGAGATTTCAGGATTTGTTCAAACTCTATTAATTAAGATATATTCTGCTTCGAGAATTGAGCAATATACTTCATACCCTACAATGTAACAAAACAAACATTTTTTTTCTCCAACGTACATATCCATTTCTTGATCATATTGTATATTTCTCGCTAAGCAGAACGATCAGATAAAATTCTATGTCGTCATGAGCTAATCTTAGAGAGATGAGAAAATTGGAACAGTTGCTAAGGTAGCTCCAGCATCAACAATGAAAATATTGCCAGATACATATTCTGAGGAATCATGGATTAAGTACCTAACGACTGATGTTAAAGCTGGATCTATCGTTCCAAGAGTTCTTAGAGGAATGGTTCTTAAAGTAACATTATTGAACCATACTTTTTCCATAGCTCTTTGTTATCTCAGAGTTGAAAATTCCTGGTGCTATTGAGTTCACTCTGATATTGTCTACTCCCAATTCAAGTGCCATAATCTGCCATTCAATTATTAATTATGTTACCATAACATAGAAGAAAACAAAGATACTAACAAGCTAGCTACCTTAGTGACCATGTTAAGAGCAATCGCGTAAGCAAGAAACCCCGGTAATTGTCCTCGATTCAGACCAAGAACTGAAGAGATATTAATAACAGATCCTCCACCCTGTTTAGCATCACGCATATGTCTGCATATATATTTTGACACCAACCATGCTCCTCTGAGATTCGTCTTAAAGGTATGTTCCCACTTCTCCTCTGACAATTCCAATGAAGAGCTTACACTACCTATACAAAGTACTATATCAGATTAACCATCTATAATTATTTGTGTTAGCCGTATTTACACGGTATAATTTTTCGATGAAGGAGATTCAGTTGAATTAAGCTGGCAATGTATGTTCAATTTTATTACCTATAATGCCTGCATTGTTAACCAAGGCATCAATATGTCCGAAGGCGTCCCAAGCTAACTTTACAGTAGCTGCAATAGTAGCACCATCAGCAGTGATGAGCTGGATGGCGACTGCACTCCAGGCCGGGCTGTCCAAATTATTAATCTCATGGCATAGAGATGTCAGCCTGTCAACACGACGGGCTGCAGCAATGATCCTGCAATCGGCTTTTGCCAAGTTGAGACAGAACTCTAGCCCGATTCCCGATGATCTACAAATCTATATTTCAGATATAGGTGTGATTACAACAACTTATGTGTTGTATTGCGCTTCTTTGGCAAAAGGACTAACTTGGCTTGTATGTGTCTAGGAGTGCCCCTCCAAATTATGAACATTTTCGTAGTGTTATTAACTTTTTTGCACCACACTCACTCTTCAGTACCACATTATGATTCGTCCGAGTGGGATTGGCTAAGAGGAGCTCTAGCTACGGTAGATAGAGACTTTGGTAAGGTCTTCCACCACATTACAGATACTCATGTTTTGCATCATCTATTCTCAACGATTCCACATTACCATGCACTCGAGGCAACCAAAGCTATCAAGTCAGTACTAGGAAATTACTACCAATTATAAGGAGTGCATCTATGTGGAAAAGGATGAAAGATCTAAAGATAGAGGTATCTTTTGGTTTAAAAACAAGATGAATTAAAAATCGATTTGGTTAAATGTTAAGCATGAGTCACAATAAGTATTTTGAATTGTTTCCTATCATTTTATTATGTATCGTTTTCATAACATATTGTATTTGTACTACATAATGTGGTTGACATACAGTGTTTTGATAGACCATATTATTTATTTATTGTCCTTGAATCCCCCTTAAATTGAATTGATCTTTTAGTTAGTCAAAAGGTGCAGAGTGCACAATTTTAGTTGTTCAACAGTTCATACACAGTAAAAACTTACTTCAGTACTTCACCTTTGAGTCAGTTCTGTGAGATGAGGAATTTTTAATTCTTAGTCTCTCACATCGCAATCAAGTAATAAGAGTCGATTTCTCTGAGCCCAATAACTAGTTGTGTGACATCCGTGTAGGTATTAACATTGGGCTGAGACTAGTTCATAACAGTATCAGTGCCAGACCCACTGATTCTTGTTACAGTATCCTTCAAACTTACATCTAGTGTTGTTAAGCATCTCAAACCCAAATCTGATTTAATTCATGAATCGGTTTCTGAGACACTCCTTCTGTAGCACAGTGTGCTAAGGCTTCCCTAATTGCTACGGCTAAGTTAGTGTCCTCTTGTATCTCTTCCCCTTGTGCGTAGATATTGTATTACAACAAACAAAATCTTGAATTTCCACAAGAAAGCAATATTGTGAATCATATGTTAAATGTTTTTAATAAACAACAGTATGGGGACTCTACAAATGAAACAACTAGACAAAGTTATAATAATGTCAAATTTATTGAGGAATATATTATCTTGAATATAGACAGGATGGGAAAATTAAGATGACTTAGTAATTATATCATGACAGATATGTAACAAATATGGAATCTGTACCTTCAATAAACTCTAGACTTGAAAATTTTGTAAAAAAGTATTTTCCTAATTAAAGAAAGTTTCTATTTGATATCAAGTTGTTGAAAAAAGCAGGACAACGATATGTCGTCTGATAAAACAGAACAAAAGAAAAATCGAGTGTCATTTTCAAAGCCTCCTTTTACAATTGGTGATATCAAGAAGGTCATTCCTCCTCACTGCTTTCAGCGATCTCTTGTTTGTTCCTTCTCATATCTTGTTCAAGATTTCATCATTGTCTCCGTCCATTATTATATTGCCACCACTAATTACTTCCACCTCCGTGTTGTTACCTAGCATGGCCTATGTTGTGAACCAAGCTGACTCGGTAAGGGCTTATGGGCTATTAAATACTTTTAATTGGGGATCTAGGCCCAATTAGTATCTCTATTAAAAAGGACTAGAAGTTAGAAGAAGGGGTATGCAAATTATGTGAAGCTTTGGCTTTCTGATCCTCTCATCTCCTTTCTATGGTCTAGAATCTCATCCCCTTCTAGTTATCTTCTTCTATGTTATCTATCTATAATTAGTGTGTTGTTACTTTGTTGTGGGTATTATACGTTGTAACTTGTATTCCATAATAACAATATATATATATATATATCAGTGTTTGTGTTGAAAATTGAGTTTGTTACAACCTATTTACTGGATCGCGAGAGGCTACAAATCTATATTTCAGATGCAGGTGTGATTGCAACTACTTATTTGTTGTATCGCATTGTTTTGGCACAAGGGCTAACTTGGCTTGTATGTGTCTATGGAGTGCCCCTCCAAATTATGAACATCTTCATAGTGTTAATCATTCTCTTGAACCATACTCACTCTTCCGTACCACATTATGATTTATCCGAGTGGGATTGGCTAAGAGGAGCTCTAGCTACGGTAGACAGAGACTTTGGTGTACTAAATAAGGTCTTCCACAATATTAAAGATACACATGTTTTGCATCATTTATTCTCAAACGTACCACATTATCATGCAATGGAGGCAACTAAAGCTGTGAGGCCATTACTAGGAGAATACTATCAATTTGATGGAACTCCACTTTACAAAGCAATATGGAGGGATTTGGAGTGCATCTACGTCGAGAAAGATGAAGCATCTCCTTCTCAGGGTATTTTCTGGTATAAAAACAACTTCTACGTTTGCAATACTAGCAATAAAAGGCTAAATGTTCAGCCTAAGTATTTTGGATTGTTGTCTTTTCATAATACTATTGTATTTATTTTGTTACTTTAGATTTATTGTTAAGCATCTATGAAAATGTCTTTTTTATGAATGTAAACAAGCAACAAAGAGGGGCCGGGTTGTTCAGGTGATAAACACCCAAGGGAGCAAAAAGGTGGAAACTCCTAGGAGGAGTACAATAAAACAATTTATGTTAAGAATCGCAACCACAAGGCATAATCCATCATATCAAGCCAGAAATGAGGGATCCAAGCAAATTAAATTTCTAATATACATATATATCCCACATCAAACTTACATGGAACATCGATGAGTACGTACTAGTTGGGATATAGCTAGACAACATAAATAATCTAAATGTATGTCCTCAACGATAGAAGGGGTGGCATGTATGAGATTTTCTTTCCTCTATCTATGTCATACTTGGGATTCACTGACAGCCAATTCCAAGTAGATCCTCCCTCCCCCTCGCTCCACTCTCACTCGCTCAAGACGTCGATGCGCCACCGGGTTGACCCTTTTCTTACCAGCATGGGGAGTGGCGAAAACACACTCAAAGGAGAAGAAGATTACCCAAGACTTAAAAGCAACTCAAAATTTTATTCATTTCCATTCATCAGGGTCGAATTGTTAAATTAATTTATCTTTTGTATTCTACAAATGGAGCACAAATTACATTCTTTTCTCTTCTAAATATCTAATTACTACTAACACCTTAAGTCTAATCTTTTCGTGTTTTTAGAGATTTGTATGCATATAGAAAAATTTTAGTGTTCGATAAATAAAATACACAAGAGTATTGGATTAATTGTGACAAGTCTAAATGGATCGACATGGATGATTTATTTTGCATGTGAAACTCTACCTAAAGTCTAAACTGAATGAATACATACTATAACAAAGAGACATTTAGTGGCAACATATTTTACCTTTAGTGACAATATTTATTGCCGCAAAAATATTTAGCTTTAATTGAGTTAATGTCATTGTTAAAATCTTTAGCAACATTTACCTAGAGTGCTGGTTATAAAACTCATACTATTATAACCACTAAATATAATGTAGAGATAGTTATATTATTATCGTCATAATTGCTGCCCGCATAAATATTGTTGCAATAGTGTACAAGACTCTATATTTTTAAACAACTCACCCCTTCACTTAATTATAATTCTTGAATCTTTTCTTTAATTATATAAATCAAACATATTTTAGTTTTAGGAATTTTAATAATTAATTGACATTTTATTTTAATTTTTTTTTAATGACATATTTAAAACCATATGATTAAAGGACATCTTGATATATATTAAACATAGATTTTACTTAAGACTTCAAAAGTCAATTATTATTTTACTTTCATATGTCAAGTTAAATAGAATAAACAAATTAAAACGAAGAGAGTATAAAATAATAATGGTACAACAAATTGTATCATTTTGTTTCGTGTTTGGTTATGTATTTTTAATTCTAGAATATATAGTTATATTGTAAAAACTCTCCGTATTATTTTTATACCAAATTCAATATGAATAGAACAATTCTAGGAATAGCTATGTATGATAAGTGAGACTTGCTCAAATGGTTGAGCGTCTTCACTATCAACCTGTAGATTAAGGGTTCAAGTCATACTAATAAACATTCAGTCATGAGAACGTTTTCATTTGACAAAAAAAAATTATTAATATTTTTATTAATTATATCAATTGTTTACTTATATAGTTGAGAGTTGGATATTTATTAGGACCTAGGAGTTAAAAGAATTTTAAAAAAAATGAAAGAAAAGAAGAATGAAGTCTCACACAATTATTATTGATTGAGCCTCTACCATTTATAAAAAAAATTCTGTTGGAAATTTTTTATTGTAGAATATTTCATGGGATTGGTACATAAAGCCATTAATCATATGACCTTTTTTGTCCAGATCTAAGGGTGTTGTTTATGAGAAAATGTTTTTCAATTTTATTTTCATATTTGATTAATCAAAATTAATAATATATATATATATATAAAAATAACTTTAAAATAAGAAAAATGACCCGTGAAATTGTTTAAACATTAGGGGAGCCGCATGGCCGGGGTGCTTCGTGCATCTCCCTCTCAGGGGCGGAGCCTAGGGTTCATTCGAACTCCTTTTGGCGAAAAATATTACTACTATTTATATATGATTAAAATTATTTTTTATGTATAAATAGTAGATGTCGAACCCCTCGATTAGTTCGAGTGTCTAATTCTTCATATTTTGAACCCTTATTAAAAATTCTAACTCTGTCACTGCTCCCTCCTGTCCTCGGTGCATGCACGATGGATGATTAACGAACTATGGCACGAAAAGCATCAAGAAATACTAAATTGATAGGGTGCCTCTTACCCCCCCCCCCCATTTGCGGTGTTCATGGAGATCTCTACTTCTTTAAAAACAAAAATAACTGTTGATAATAAATATCTAGTCTCTCGCATTGATTAAGTACATAGTAAAAGAGAAAATACACTCTATGGTATTCACAATAAAACATTTCCAATTGGTCTCTCCCTCGTCACGCAATATCTATCTCTCATCATTCTTAGTTTGTCCCATCTAAAATGAACTTTTATGAGATTTTCATGATTCTCAACTATTTTTTCTGTCCTATATTAATGGTTGTTTTTCCTTTTATACGTTTAAGAAGAATAGTTTTTCTTAATTTATCTTTTAAGATTTTTTTTTAATCTTTATAAATTATTTACAATTTCAAAAAAAAGAATTAATCGCAAAAATAATGAAGAATTTTTAATTAATTTGACCTTAATTTTATAACTTAACAAGTAATTTGGAATAATTATTTATATTAACATGGATATATAATTAAAATGAGACAGAGGGAGTATATAATACATATATTAATCATAATGATATTATTGTCATTAAAGAAGAAAATAAGTACATGGAAAGGGACATCGACTATAACCAACAAGAAAAAAGATGAGGTGGATATCAGCTTAAATAGCATGCCATCAACTCAACCAATAAACGTTTTGCATCGAAAGTCTCATATTGAATATAAAATATTCTCAAATAAAGATAATTTCGTATTCAGAAAGACTCAAACTATTGAATGAATAAAATAGGCCAAATCATTAGTAAATACGTACTAAATACTGGTAGGTATTTCAATCATTTAATTTGGATCATGACCATATACAATTATTGATAGGATTAGGAGAAATAACTATACATATAGCCTTTGTCATTTTATTGATCTGGGGACAAAATTTATATATATTCCTAGTATTGTCGGAGAATGTTTTTTCTTCCTAGTGGAGTATTAGATTCCAGTTTCATGTTTCATCATTATTAAAACTTTATCCATTAGAATATTTGTTTTATTATGTAAATAATTATTAGCAATATTTAATAAACCCCAGACAGTCACGTTGTTGTTTCCATGGTCAGTGTCTGGACCCCTAATAATTGTGACCTTTAGATTCCAATTAGATCTATGCATAATAATAAAATATACTTAATAATTTCATATAATATTAAAAAATTATTATAAAAAAAAAGTCCTATTTAGTAAGAGTCGGATAGATTAGGTTATGACCTGTATTTTGTTCAATTTTATCGTAAGTAACTTTTACTTATGAGCAGGTCAATAATTCACGACTCAATTTATTTCGATCCATCCACATTCATCTTTATCCTCCCAATTTTTTTAACATAATCATACTACATATATTATAAATGAAAAGACCCCAAGTAATTAAACGTTAGAAATATGAAATGTCCTCATAAAGTTATGGCCTGTTTTGTCATTGTTAAAAACTTTTATCCAAGTTGTCTGAAGAAATACTTCTACATTATATTTAAATACTGCTATATTCATAATTTACTATAACAAAAGAGAAATTTAGTGAAACTTAAAACTCTACTAGTACTTGTAGATGTTGCGATTCTTGACAATGTATTTCCATAAAAGACGTAACAATACAAATACATTATTTTAATTATGAAAACGTATACAATTGAAAATACTTATTACCACGTACAATACAACACAACGTACGTACTTAGGTCAGAAGTTGTTTTTATACCAAAAAATACCAACAAATTGATAGTATTCTCCTAGTAATGGCCTCATAGCTTTAGTTGCCTCCATTGCATGATAATGTGGTATGTTTGAGAATAAATGATGCAAAACATGTGACGACGATGACTATATTTCTATGAAAAGTATGGTGTTAAAAGTGCAGAGTGGGGGATAAAGTCGATAGTGTCATTTATCCACTTGTATTTACTGAAGGCATTCATGGGCATTGAACCATATTCCGGTGCAAACACAACCTACAACGATCCAGTAAATAGGCCATGCTAGGTGATAATATGGGGATGAAAGGATGTGGAAGTAAGTGGAGGCAATATAATAAAAGACGAAGACAAGCATGAGATCTTGAACAAGATAGGAGAAGGACCGAACGAGTGAAGGTTGAAAGCAATGAGGTGGGATGACCTTCTTGATATCGCCAATTGTAAAAGGGGGCTTTGAAATTGATACTCTTTCGAGAGGATATTTCTTTTGTTCAATCTTAGTTGTTGGAGTAGACATATTACCACTACCTCCCACGCGATGAATCTGTTGAGAGTTTGTCAAAATCTGCCAAAAAATAATTATAATTTGTAAATAGAACAAGAATGAAATATTAATAGAGAACCAACTCTTTTTAAAAAAGGGATAACCATAAGGTGTTCAGAACTTAAATATTGGTTTGACTAGTCCAGATTCTCTCGATGTAGGGCTCATTATTTATTTAACATGGAAGCGTTTTCTATCAACAAATGAATATAGTCAAATTTATTTTGTTGAGGCCTCTGATTAAGTACGAAAATATTTCATTCACCCCATTACAATCTTTTGGAATTTGGTGGTTGATTAAAGTAAACAAATTAAGCGGCCATATATATATAATCTTCGATGAATTGAGTATGTGAGTTAAAATTTTCACTAGTTAAAATACTCATAATGTGAAGAAGTAAACGCAATAAAAAAAATATTAGAGTTCGTTAAAAATATGATTGCCATTTTAAATGAAAGTAGTACAATCATGTGGTCGAATTTTCCTATTAATAAATCATGAAATACGTCAATATGAATTTGTTCTAATTACATTTGATTTATAATATTTTAATTAACCCACACATTTTGACTAAGTACTATATAATTATTTAAGAGGTAATTAGTACACTTATTAACTAGCCTACTATGGGATTTGCATGCATGGTCAGAAATATGATATTTCCGACTGTCTCCCTCGAAATTTTCCATCGGAAATTTGTGTTTTTTTAAATATATAATTAATTTCAACCAGAAATTATTTTCACAATAGAAAGTATCAGTACTCATTCACACCAAAATGATTGTTACATATAAGTAGATATTTATTTTATTGCGTAATGACGGATTTAACAATACAATAGTAACAACTAAAACCAACATTTAACAATAAAGTACAACAATTATTCAAATTACTTGCATCTTCTTAGGTTAAAACATTTAACCAATTCCAAGTAATGGGTTCTTGGTGTTCTACTTTTCAAAGCTTGTTTTTGTACCAATAAACACCTCTACCTTGAGATCCTTCATCTTTTTCCACATAGATGCACTCCTTTGTATCCCTCCACATTGCCTTTATAATTGGGGTATCATCAACTTGGTAGTATTCTCCTAGCAATGGTTTAATAGCGTTGGTCGCCTCCATTGCATGGTAATGTGATATGTATGAGAATATATGATGCAAAACATGAGTATCTGTAACATTGTGAAACACCTTATTTAGTATACCATAGTCTCTATCTACCGTAGCTAAAGCTCCTCTTAGATAATCCCACTCCGATGAATCATAATGTGGCAATGAAGCATGAGTGTGGTGCATAAGAGTGATCAGCACTATAAATCCATTCACAATGAGAAGGGGCACTCCATACATACATAGAACCCAAGTTAGCCCTTGTGTCATAGCAAGGCGGTATAATACATAAGTAGCTGCAATTATACCTGCATCTGAAATGTAGATTTGCATTCTCTCACGGTTAGAATATAGTGGGCTATTTGGATCGTAGTGACATGTAAAACGTTCATATTTTTTGCCTGAGATATTGAACATCAAGTATAAAGGCCATGCAAAAGTGAGGGTGAAGGCAAGTACGAATACTCGTCCTAATGGATTGTTCAAGTATTTGTAGTACCATCTTAGTTTGGATTTAAACCTAGGTATGTAAACTTCATCATTCTCAAGAGAACCAGTGTTGGCATGATGACGACGATGACTATGCTTCCATGCAAAGTAGGGTGTTAAAAGTGCAGAGTGGAAGATAAGACCAACAGTGTCATCTACCCATTGATAATCACTAAAGCCATGATGACCACATTCATGGCCAATGACCCATATTCCAGTGCAAACACAACCTTGCGCGATCCAATAAGCAGGCCATGCAAGGGAAGTTAATATTGGGGATGGAAGGAGGTGGAAGTAAGTGTTGGCAATATAATAAAAGATGGAGACAAGTATGAGATCTTGAATAAGATAAGAGAAGGAGCGAATAAGAGATCGTTGGAAGCAGTGAGGAGGAATGGCCTTCTTGACATCACCAAGTGTAAAAGGGGGCTTTGAAGATGGAACTCGTTGGAGATGATTTTTTTTTTGATCATTTTTAGTTGTTGGAGTAGACATATTTCCACCAGCTCCCATGGTGTTCTCCTGTCTCTTGATCAATCCTAAAATCTGCATCAATTAAATTTACCTCAAATAAATCTTGGTTTACTATTATATATAGTTATAATATAAAACAATTAATCATTAAGTAAATATGAAATGTATTAAACAGAAATTAGAATAATTCGACCATGGAAAATCAAACATAAATGTTTCATTAGGAAAAGATAATGTTAAGGTTCATAGTTTTTGATATGATAATAAACACTTAATCTAAATTAAAGCCAAGATCAAAAGAGACAATTCTTTTAGCCTTACTCTTTAATTTTGTTTAAGAAAAAGAGATGAGATGCCTTAACTCTGATGAGTGGTTTCTCACTTAGTGAAAATATTGTGTGTATATATAATGGCTATACATGGGACCCGCTAGCCATCCTCTTTTGACCAATCCATGCACACCACCAATTTTATTAGTTGGTAAATTTCTACAGATATTTTAATTTAATTGGTGAGAAAAAAAAATAGCAATGTTTTCACAGGAAAAAAATTGAAAATTTCCTATAATGTTAATGAGAATTTGTTTTTTATCATGCATTTTTTCCAGTGATCTGATTAAATGAAAAATGAGAGGGGGATTCATATTCTATAACACAACTTTTTTTTAGTGATTCACATATTTTGATAATGACACCAGAAGAGCCATTTTCCTAGCAATTTCATGCATATTATTTTACTGTCCATATCTGTAAACAAATTTATCATAGTTATAACTTAATTAGTGCAGTTGTGTGATTAACGAATGTATGATTGGATCCAATACATGTTGTGACACTCATATATATGTTTTAGCTATTTTTTGTTTGAGTACTTTAATTTGGGAAAGGTCGGATGAGGTTACCTTGGTGTATTTTGGCTTAATTGGTTTGCCACCAATAAGGAATCAAACATTTATTAATAAAAATATATCTACTAAATAATTTTATTATTATTATTATTATCTATTTAATCCTCGAATTATAATTTCAGAATATGTTGTTCCACGATCAAAAATTTCCAAGGGTGAAGCAAACATGTACAAAATGCAATTCCCTTCTTTCAAAATTCATCAATTTAAAAGCTCTTTTTTTTAATAGGAACATCAACATGTATAAGAGATTTCAATTTAATGCTCTGCGAAGGTACATGTGGTTAATTTTTAAAATAAAATATATTCATCAAATTTATTAATAAATACATGACATGTATTATTTTGGGAAAATTGTATATAATAGCAAATTATTAATTCAAATTAAATGCTATAAATATAGTTTGATTTAATTGTACAATTGCAAACTGTTGCTATTTCACCTCTCTCCTGGTGAATCTCACTCACCACTCTCGTTCTCTCCCTCGCCTCTCTCATTTTTTATACAAACGCAAGTGTATAAAGTGCGTTTGTGTTTGTATAAAGCGAGAGAAAATTGTATATATACATATATTTTCGTTCCACTCTCTCCCCTCTCCCAGATCTCGCTCTCTCACTCGCCTCTCTCACTTTATACAAAAAACGCAAATTGTATAAAATGTGTTTGTGTTTGTATAAAGCAAGAGAAAACTGTATATATACATATATTTTCGTTCCCCTCTCTCCCCTCTCCCAGATCTCGCTTGCCACTGTCCCAGATCTCGCTCTCTCACTTTATACAAAAACACAAATGTATAAAAATGCGTGAAAATTGTATATATATACATATATTTTCGTTCGCCTCTCTCCCCTCTCCCAGATTTCGCTCGCCACTCTCCCAAATCTCTCTCTCTCTCTCCTCTCTCACTTTATGCAATTGATCTTTTTGTATATGTATACCAAAGCAGATTATACAAGTGCTTTCTTTTGTATATGTATAGCGAAATATACATATTTATGTTTGCTATGGAGCACAATTATGCAAAATTTGCTATAGCATATACATATAAATTTTGTGTTTGATATATGTGAAAGTTGTTCAATTATTTTTCATATAATTTTTTCATCGTTCAATTATGACTAATTAATCTATTCTCACTTTTATCTAATATTTGTTCTAATTATATATATATTTTTTAATTAATTCACACATTTTGACTATTGGTAGACAATGATTGATATATATAATTATTTAATAAGTTGGTACACTTATATAGTCCAAAATTTTGATAAAGTAGTTAACGTAGTATTGAACAAAATTCAGAGGCCACGTGCTTGACTATTCGTGCACTTAAACAGTGGGTCTCAAATAGCAACCAAACACTAATTTATTGATGAATAATACTCTATCTGTTCCAATTTATATGACATATTTTCTTTTTTAATTAGTCCCAAAAAATGACATATTTCTATTTTAAGTAACAATTTGCCTATAAAATGTCTTTTTTACCCTTAATGAAATGATTTACAACCACACAAATTTCTATCATTCATTTTAGACCACAAGTTTTAAAAGTCTTTCCATTTTTCTTAAAGTTTGTGCCAAATCAAAGTACATCATATAAAATGGGACGGAGGGAGTAATTTAATATCAATCTACAACTATACATTAAATTAAATCAAATAAACCTTGCTGTATATCCACTAGGAAGGTTTTTTCTGTTTTATTTTTATTTTTATAATCAACATGTACTAGGTAGGTATTAAAATACTTTGTCCTATATAAGTTTGTACAGGTTTTCAGAATTTCAAAATACATAGACATACAGTTAAACTTAACCCCAACTATTAACTTGATACACAAACTTATTTATTGATCAACTTAAAATACGCCAACTTGGCACAGGTGTATCTCCTGAATTATATCATACGTACGTGATAGAATATTTGTCTTTCAATAATTGCATGACATGTACTTATATTTTCGCTAGGATATGTATTGATATATCTTATAACTTAGATCAAATTTACATTGATGACTAGTTGTTTATGGATTAAAATTTGAATAATTAGGCACCTACTACATATACCTTAAAAATAGATTTTTTGAGTAGTCGACTATATTGACTAAAGATTAAACAAAGAAGTAATTGTGCCAATTATAAAATTGGGAGAGGGATATTGCATAAGATTACGGAAACTAAACTTTCTACGTTGAAAGTGCCATTTGATTTTTTTAAAAACAAATAAAAGTTTCATTTACCATAATTTAATTAATGGGTAAGTATTATAGCTCATAAACATAAATAATGGTCATGATTATGGGAGTATTAGAATAGCTTATTAATAGAAAAAAAATGATATAGAGCCTTAGGTTCATCAAGTTTAGGTAGAGTTTGAAAATTTCACTTGTAAATAAATATGGTAAGCGTTTGATTCTAACAAGTGGTATCAGAGTTAAGGTTATGAGTTTGGTTCTCAAGAGCAACATGATGCATGAGACAAGTATTGGAAGGAAGAATGTTGGGTAACGTTAACATTTTGCCTATGAAATTATAAACTTTTAACCGATATTAGACTTATTTAAGGTGTCCGTGACCGACATCATTGACAATACCTCCCTTTATCGGACGAAACCTTAACCTCGAATATCAATTTGGATGCCGGTCAAGTTGATCTTGTGAACTTAATAGCACTATCATCTCAACAATTAATCAATATATCACAAAGTGAGAATTTTGAAAATCTAATAAAAGTTCATTTTATATGGGACAAACTAAGGATGACAAAGTTGAAAAAAAAAGAGGTTACTTTAATTTTGAAATCTTAAGTTGTATTGTGAATACTTTATAGTCAAAAAATTTAATACTTTTAAGAAGAGAAAACAAGGTAACTGCCCCTTTATCCATACAAAACAAAAATACAAAAAAGAAAGGACTTTTAGGAGTAGTCCAATTTAGAAAAGTAATACTCCACCAGTTCCAATTTATGTGTTATTTTCTTTTTAGTCAGTTTAAAAAATAATAACACATTTCTATAATAAGTAACAATTTAACTATAAAATGTATATTTTATCCTTAATGAAATGATTTACAGGCACACAAATTTTTATCATTCATTTTGGACCACAAATTTTAAAAGTGTTCTTTTCTTTTTTAAAATTTGTATCGAGTCAAACTACCTCACATGAAAATGGGATGGAGTGAATACAAATTATGAGTAATCTTAATAAACGTGTTTTTGGGGATTTAACTTTCACTTTCACTTTGACTAAGATTTAGTTTAAGGAATAATCACTGATAGATTAATTATATTGGAAATGTTTGACTGAAATTGAGCACGGGGGCTTGACAATGACCTCCTTATAAATAAAAATCTAAACGATAAATACATTTAAAATCTAACCTCTTAATTAAAAACATTGATGAATATACACTTGCAGTTGCATTACAAACAACATAATCAATCAATATTTAGATCTCTTCAAGTGTGACCAAGACTAGGAATCAAGCTTTAATTTCAAGCATGAGAAAAAACTATAAAATAATACTAATAATAATAATGATTCATTTATATATAAAATTTACCCAACGAACATGCAATGTACTGCATGAAACTGCCAATATAATTTTATGCCCACCTTTGTTTACTTTTAGGATATTAAATCTTTTTCAATCTGCCATGTTTGAACAAATTAAAGTATTCGCCAAATCAACCATCAAAGGCAATTACGAATCTAGGATTTTAAGATTGTGGGTGCTTTGAAAATGGCGGAATCAGAAATATAAAAAAGACTTGTTTACACTGAGATTTGAACCCGGAGACTTGTAATGGATCAATCAAATCATTTGATCATTAGGTGTTGTATGTCAATTTTATACAAATACCTTTTAATTTCTACATAGATATATATATTTCGAGATGAGGTTAATGGGTGCTCGAGCATCCGACGGGTCCATGTGGGTCCGCCCCTGCCAAAGGGGTGTCATATGATGGATAGAACTCTTTCCTTAGGTTTCGAATTTGAGATATGGATATGTATAATTAATAAAATAATGATAAAGAGTGTTTTGTTAAATAAATGGTAAGAAGCGTCTCTCCTTGGAAAGACCTTACACCAAGCGAATTTAAACTAGTCCGACCAATGAGTTGCGAATATAGGAAGATCCAAGAATTATACTGAGGAGGTTCAAATTTTTCAAGGATTTTAGCACTGAATTCTCTATTGTATTACTCCTTCCGTCCTAATTTATGTAACACTTTTCGAAATTCAAATAAGTTTATCTTTGATCGTAAATTTTTCATAGATCTTTTAATTATTTTGAATTGTCAATTATTGTGACTTGTAGTGCTTTTAACGTAGTTTACAAATATATAAATTTCATTTCAAAAAAATTGAAGATTCCACACACAAATTTCTAATCAAACTTTAACTGTTTGACTCTCAAAAAAGGAAAAGTGTCACATAAATTAGGACAAAGAGAGTATTACAATTATGAGTTCAGATGCATTGTTTATAATTTGTTACAACATTAATGAACTTTAACATATAAATTTATGTTTTACATTGAAAATACTGAATTCAGATGAATTAGACAGATATAGCAATAATACATCTACCTCTTGTAAAATAAAATAAAATAAAATAATATAGAAGGGTTAGGGCCAGACCATTGGGCTCTCGTTTCTACAATATCTATAAAAACCAAGAGAAAATGGGAGATTGAAATATCCAACTTTTAGGTAATTAAACGCTAAAAGAAGATCTCTTTTGAACTTTGAGGTATTCAATTCAATTCCTTTCTTTTCATAACAAAAAAGTCATCTTTATTTACAAAATAAATACTACCATTTTTATGAACGATGATTTGAAACTAATTTAATTTAATTATTGCAGATTTAGGATTAAGCAAAAATGGGAGCTGGTGGTAATATGTCTAATCCAACAACTAAAAATGAACGAAAGAAAAATCCTCTGGAAAGAGTGCCAAGTTCAAAGCCCCCTTTTACAATTGGTGATATCAAGAAGGCTATCCCTCCTCATTGCTTTCAACGATCTCTCATTCGCTCCTCCTCCTATCTTATTCACGATCTCATACTTACCTTCATCTTCTACTACATCGCCACCACTTACTTCCACCTCCTTCCATCCCCGTATTCTTACCTAGCATGGCCTATTTATTGGATCGTTCAAGGTTGTGTTTGCACCGCCCTATGGGTCATTGCCCATGAATGTGGCCACCAATCCTTTAGTGATTACCAATGGATAAATGACACTATCGGTTTTATTCTCCACTCTTCAATTTTAACACCATACTTTTCATGGAAATATAGTCATCGTCGTCACCACTCCAATACTAATTCCCTTGAGCATGATGAAAATTATGTGCCCAAACTTGAAGTCAAACTAAAATGGTACACCAAATTATACGTGAATAATCCACTAGGACGATTATTATTAATTGCCTTTACCCTCATTGTTGGCTTACCTTTATACTATACCATCAATATAGCCGGTAGACCTTATGATCGCTTTGCAAGTCATTATAATCCATATAGCCCTATTTACAATGATCGTGAAAGACTACAAATTTACCTCTCAGATGTAGGTGTTATTTCAACTATATATTTATTATATCGCGTTGCTCTAACACAAGGGCTAACTTGGGTAATATGCATCTATGGGGTACCCCTTGTAATTGTGAACGGATTCATAGTGTTAATAACTTTACTACATCACACTCATGCTTCATTGCCACATTATGATTCATCGGAGTGGAGTTGGCTAAGAGGAGCTTTAGCTACAGTAGATAGAGACTATGGCATTCTAAATAAGGTGTTTCATCATATCGTAGATACACACGTTCTACATCATCTATTTTCAAGTATACCACATTATCATGCTATGGAGGCAACCAAGGCTATCAAGCCAATACTAGGAGAATACTACCAATTTGATGGAACTCCATTTTACAAAGCAATATGGAGAGATTTTAATGAGTGTCAATATGTGGAGAAAGATGAAGGATCTCAAGATCAAGGCATTTTCTGGTATACAAATTACAACATATAATATTCATCAATAACTACTTAATTAGAATAATTGGCTAAATGTTTGCCAATTGAGTACGTTGTTGTTAGTATTTTGGAT